>JACXIX010000024.1:0-48114 GCA_014737535.1 Bombus cullumanus | reverse complement strand
GAGCTAGACCGTTGGCGTTCCAGAGAGCTAAGCGTCTTGGTTTTATTTTGCGTCGGGGCGTATTAATTTATCCATGATGAGTGTTAATAGTGATAGCAAATTGTTTATTTGCTCTGATTGTTTTTCTATTAACTTTTCGAGTCTAGAGACGTTGTCTGTGTTTGGTGAATTGGAGGCACTATATTGAGAATGGTCATTGAGTTTGGGAGGACTGGATATTTGATTGGTTATTTCTTTTGCTCTGAGTTTAGGGTACTTATTTGAGTACAGGGTTTTGTAGGCAGAGCAGCCTTTGTAGTTAGCAGGGTGGTCCTCTTGACAGTGGATGCACTTCGCAGGGATTTCTGGAGATTTCGTGCATTGCTCAGTAAGGTGTGTGCCTGCACATTTAACGCAGCGGAAGTTGCGGTTGCAGTATTTCTGCGTGTGACCGTACCTTTGTCATCTTTTACATTGCACTATCTCTTTTTTTATAAGAGGAGGTTCGAATTTGACTACTGAGTTCATTAGTCGATTGATGTTGTATATCTGTTTGTTATTTGGATTTTGTTTTAAGTCTATGAAAAATAAGGATAGCGGATTTTTCGAGATTCTATGTCTTATGTTGCTTATGTTTATTACTTCGTAGCCGTGATTTAGGAGTTCGGACTTCAGTTCGTCCAAGTTGGTTGAGTGGTGGATGTTGCGTAGTACCACTCGAAAAGGTCTTTCCTGCTTTAATTGGTATGTGTGAAAGTTTGCGTTCAGGATTTTTAGTAATTTGGTTAGTTTTCTGTAGGAGTCTGCATTGGCCGGTAGGATTTTAACTTGGTTATTGTTTATTTTAAGTTTGTAATCTTCTGTGTTGATTTCTTTCTCAATGGACTTAACCATTGTTTGGATGTCGATGACGTCGTCGATGAAGATAGGTGGGGGAGGGGGATTTTTGCTCATGTTTTGGTTTGTTGGTGTTTCGGCTGTGTCCATGGAGTCATTAGCGGATTCTAATACTGCGTATCTATTGTAGGTGGTTACACCGCTTGTTGTTTGTTCGTTATTGTCAATGATTGTGTTAGTCTTAATTGTTTCTAGCTTACGCTTTTTACTGCTTTTCGTCCCGAATGTTAGGGGGGACGTATTGCCCTTTTGCCACGGGGGAGGAAGAGCGGGGTAGCTGTGATTTTGCTCTAGAGAGCCTGGTCGGGATGCTTGGGTCATCGTCGATCTAGTTAATCCAATTAGAGGTAACTAGTCGAGAGGCTATGATTCGGATCAGAGATTGGGAGCGTTGGATTATCCACTGGTATGTTATGAACACGGGTTGAGTTGATTTCGAATCACTTTCGACGGATGGGCGACACGTGTTGTTTTTTTGTTTTACGAACTTCACAGAGCACTAGACACACGTCTGCACGCTTCCGCACTCGACAAAAGACTGATAACTAAAATATGGCGATAGTATTTTTTATGTATCCTCAAGCGTTTTACGATTGCTTCGTTTTATATGAATTTTTCTTCCATATGTTTCTCTTATTTTTCGATAAATATTTTGAAATAATTTTCAATCGATATTCGAGTCGTTTAAAAGTCTTACCGATCAACTTTATAAATTGGAAGCCGGAGAAAATCAATTTTAGACATTGTATTTTTTAAATTTACGTGTATTCTGGAATTCGTAATTACTCTCTTATGCTCTTTTCTTACGATAAATAAATTTATAAAATATTAATTTCTAATTTTATTATTTTATATTTATGTAGTATGCAATATCAATTGCGTATTTAGGAAATAAAATTCAGGAATTTAGAATAGACGATACCGATAAGTTTAATTTCGAAGAAACTCGCTTACACTTTCGAGAATTAATTTATCCTTTCCGTGTTCGTTAAATATTCTCGAATAGCTGTGTTTTCGATTTAAATCTCCCAGAGACGTTTCATTAACTTTTCAGCGAACGAGAAGACATCCGAAAGATAGAACTATTCCGCGAGAAATTCACTTTGTCACGCGACGCGACACGTTCGACCAAGTCTTTGGCTTTTCTTTTTTTCAATCTTATCGCTGACAGTTCGTGAATTTTTCCTATATTATTTCAAACTTTCCTCCGTTCTTTCTATGTAAATATATGACCGTTGAAATATTTACGGGCAAAGATTCGGAGGAATTAAAGAAGCGGAGCGCACCATAAAGGCGATAGAAAAATCTGTTACGGAATTAAATGTACTGCTGGGAGAAACCAGTTACGCAAAAGAATATTATAGACACACGTATATCCGTAATCATTATCGAGTATGAAAAGATAAAAGAAGCAATTTTATCCTGTTCTAGCGATGTACCAAAGTATCTCAAATAGGTAGGTTCGAACGGGCAGCATTGAAAATTCAAGTCAGATACGCTTTTAACGTAATACAAACGGACGAAGAAATTACAAAAATTAGTTAGCTTCTTCGAGAATCTTCGAGTTCACGTTGATTTATTCCTTTTTCTACAGCTTTCAAATATTTACGCGTTAACCTCTGTTAAGAGATGAAAAGATTTCTAACGTTTCAAGAGAGATTTTAGTATAATATCGAAACACAAACAATCACAGAGTTTAACGATGTTCCTTTTATATTTGTCTCAAAGGCAAAATGTCTTCTGGCTTGTTGTAGTATCCACAGGAGCTATATCGAAAGGAGTGCGCGATATATATTGAGGACTACGTGGTTCAATAAATTTTCATTTCAATTCCTTCATCATCTTCCGTATCTAAGGAGTGAGGTCTTTGAACCCCACTTATAGTAGATCCCACATTCCTTTCACTAATAGTACCCACCTCAGCATCACCTAAATCAATCACCATGTAATCTAATTTATACTCTGGTGGTGGATTATCTGATTCAAGCATTTCATTTATCCCGTATTTTCCTTTGTTACCTCTTTTTTCACGCACTTCAACTTCACTTTCGCACAAATCCCTTTTGGTATCTTTTTTATCTTTTTCCTTTTCTTCCTTTTTCGTACTACTATATGATGGTTTGTCTAAAGATCTGGATTTTTCTTTGTTAGTCCAATCGTATTGCTCCTCTTTCTTCACAGAAACCCTTCTTTTTATCAAATAATAAGTCTAAATTAGCCAATGAAGCAAGACTGTGTGATGCATTAACATTCGAAGATAACGAACCACCTTCTCTTTGTCTTGCAGATACACTAAGTCCTGTATATATTTTATTCTTTCGCCTATTTCCTCCGTAGGTATGGCTAGATCCAGATGACAAATAAGCAAAACTACTATCAAACTCTGAAGCAATAGGTTGTGCTAAATTTTGCAATGACCCTCCATGTGTCAACTTTTCAGATACAGAGTCTTTTTTATGCCTCCTACGATTTGACCCAGGTAAGCGACGTGAATTGTTTATTATCCTACGACCTTCTTCGGCTTCATCTGCTTCTGCTTCTTGAAGTAATTCTTTAAAAAGGCTTGATTTTCCTTCACGATCTTTGGGACATTTATAAGTTATAGCTTCATCCAATAGTGCACGTAATTCATCTTCATTTAACGCAGACAAAGTAGCTGGGTTCTTTTCCTTGGTGGCATACTGCTTGCTGATTTTTTTCGAAGTTCAGGAGAAAGTGGTGTTCTATATTCATTAGAAAATCCTTTGAAATTTTGGAGATAAGATCCTGACGTTGTTAAATTCTGTGCTCTACTGCCACTGGAACTTCTTCTCTGTTTTCTACTTTTCTTTTTTTTTGTAATTACCAGAAATTCTGTTTCATGTTCAGGCTCTGGATTGATTTTTTTATTGGAGTTTCGACGACTAGCATAATCATCTCCAGTATCATTGCAATATATAGACTGACCTTCTTCCGTTCTCCAAGATCGTCTATCGCCACGACTATCGATAGCTGCGTCCCCTGTGCTTCTTTGTTTCGTACGGCATAGGGCAACATTGATCGTGCCATGTTGACTTGATATACTGCTGGCACCACTAGAACTTCTGGCTTGTTGAAGTTGAGGTGTGCCATGTGTTCTGTGTTGTCGTGATGGTAGTAGTTGCTTTTGGGCTGTAGATGTCGCTGCTGGGGGTACTGCTATATTTTCTTCCTATTTTAGAATCGTGGAAGAAAAATCGGGACTTCGGTCGCCGGGATTCGATCGATCCCGGGTTCCGAACGTTCGTAACCTAATGCGCTAACCACTACGCTACCCTCGTCCGATGAATGTTAGTGTCGAGTGGCGGTATTTGTGCTGTAGAGTGCCGCCACAAAGTACTTTCTATAAATTAACAACAAATGTTTTTATTTCACCAAAACGCTACGTAGAACGCTTTGTCTACGTTTGCACAACATTGGCAAATTATTTCACCGGTCGATTCTTAACGCTTTTTATCAACTCGAATAAACACATTTACGCGAGTTTAATGGTCGGTAGGACACATATACGTATACAGGCAACGTTCTAACGTATCTTTCCAAATGGGCCAAATCCCATGTTGCCCGGGGACGATCCGTGCAAATTACGAGCACCCTGATTGTGCAATGGAAAAAAAGAAAGGAGGGAAAAGAAGGGGGAGGGGGAGGAGAAAGGGGGTCGTAGCATAGTGATCTTTCGCGAGCTAGTCGTTCGCGTTTCGTAGCGAGTGTTAAATAGGCTACTTTGTATTGCACTCGCTTGCTTTCCCCGAAACAAATGGCTTCCTCCCCCCTCATTGTTTTCATTAGTATTTTTCTTTTTATATTTTTTTTCATCTTCCTTACCTCTTTCCTCTTCACAGTGAGATTCACGGTTGGGAAAAATCGAAGAGAACGAAAACAAGGAACGCTCGGACAGTTTCGTAATTATTTTCCCATCCACCTTGACGACCTGTTTGGTAAATGCACCCGGTTTCGACCGCTGCTTCGCAAAACTTCCTAGGCTAGTTCAAAACGGCGAACATTTGGCGAGAGCTCTGTTCATGAATTTT
Organism: Bombus cullumanus; assembly: GCA_014737535.1. NCBI lineage: Eukaryota > Metazoa > Arthropoda > Insecta > Hymenoptera > Apidae > Bombus > Bombus cullumanus. Next base: position 43,189 of record JACXIX010000024.1, on the reverse strand, counting down.
ATGCGCTTTAAACGAGTCTCCATATCGAGCATCTGTTTCGGCTATATAATCAAACTGGGTAGATATAATCGCTATATCATGTATCGATCTGATTTTGTAGCTTGAAACGTCTGATGATAACGTCTAGGTGTGGCCGTTGAAAGAAAAAAAGAAAACAAAAAAGAAAAAGGAAAAGGGGAAACTGCGAACGACGAAACGAAGAACAACAGAATAATTTACGCATCTTCGGTTCGGTACGTTCTGTGTATTTGATCAACCTCTTAATTGCCGTCCAAATTATCCTCCATTAGCAAAATCAGGAGTATTGCATGCATGCAGCGCACCTACGCGGCTCATCCATTATCGAAATCAAATCTACCCAGCCTATGCTACTCTCCATTAACAGATGATTCCAGCTGGGGATAGATTGAAACGAGTGCTCCTCCTTTCCATCGATGAAGAATCGATCGATTGACTAATTGGAATTCGACGAAGGATCGCGGTTACGTCGTCGCGTAGTCGATGGACTAAGATTAAACGTTGTCGATGTTGAGTGCTCTCCGATGGCCAACTGGCCTTTGTTTCGCCATTCCGTGAAATATCAATTAATGCGCTACATGTCCGTGTTCTTTCGCCGAATGCATACACATATTTCTTTTGTTCTTTTTCCTCGATCGTGTATCCAACATTTATAACAATTTATCACGATCTAACAGAGTGGAGGTAGTCTTTTTCAAACACTGGTTAAAGCACTGTTTGCAGCGAAATATATTATGTAATTACTTACATCGGCAGATCGTCAGCCACAGTATCCTACGAGAATATACGTATGTAACTTGTACATAACAGGAAAGAAGTTTATCCAGTATTAGTATTCTCTGTCGTAATTATAATATAATTCGATAGCGTATGTTACTTTATTTCTAAAAATTACTTTGCTATGAATTTTATTAGACCTTACTATTACTCGACATCCTCTTGTTGATTCAAATCATCCTACTATAGGATTATTTCATTCATTTTCATCGTTTTTGATATTTTTTCATTCTTTTGTTGTTACAAACAACATTAAAGCTCGGCTAACTCGAATAGCTAGCTTACTTTATCGCAATTAACTTTTCTTTGACGAAAGAATTCAGGAAACGAATCCAGGAAAACGAATTCAGGAAAAAGCTGCGAACACGATGATAGAAATGAAGAAACCATCGTCGGGGAGGGCAGGGAAGAAGGCCTGGCAAATATCTCTTATTCCGCCTCTTTAATACTTCCGCTTTTTCGTATTCACCCCCCGCCACTCCTCTTGATTCTTTGAATCGTTCATTAAATTGTTATTTATTAAATCCTTAATCAACGGCACTAACGTTCGCGTGAAACAAGTATACACGCGAGTTTTCTCGCGGAATCGAAGGCACAGTTACAATTATAATTGTTAGGGGTGATTTTATCAACATTTGTTCTTTATTACCGTTATCAATTATTATTTTACATTTTATGTTTGTATTATATAAATAAAAGCTTTATAACAATGTATATCTATACTAGAAATTTGAAATTCCTCACCTTTCAGTAATTGGAGTAAATCAACAAAGATCAGCCAACAGTCAAGTACTTTTACAATCGTGCTATAAACTTATAGTCGATTAATATCCGCGGTGCTCTGTCTTTCCTTAAATCCTGAAAATATTATAAAACGGCATTCCGTGATTCGTTTAGTCGGAGGTTCGAGCTTATCGCAGGTCAAAGTGATTTCCAGTTGCTTGCCGGTCCATCTGTGTAGCTTGGCGATGCTGATCGCCTTACTGAATCTAAGTCCCTTATCTCGAAGATAAGCAGATTTAGATGCCCGTTGGATACTTGGCCACTTGGTAATGGTAACCGGTAGCTATACAAACGATAATATAATGATTGCCACCCGTATGTTGTTTCGATCGATCAATCTGTCCAACGAACTTGAGAAATTCCGATTTCTCTGTTGTTCTTATCTAATAACCGTTTCAGGATCGATTAATCGCTTGTTTCTAAATACGGATCGTATCGATACACTCTATCGAGTATTTAGCGATAATTCGGGCATTTGAGAACTTTGGGAAATTAAAACGCTTTGATAATTCTCTAGTCTATTTTTCAATCGAATCGCTACATCGCGATTATTTTGAATGTCGGCAACAATTTTAATGTTTTTCCGCGACGTTACAGTTGTTTGATCGCATCCACTTGTAGCGGTAACTACCAATCGATCTAATAGTCGTATAGGACATCGCAGAGAGAAGATGAACGAGATTCGATCAAGCTCTGGCGTTTGTCAAACAAAGGTATCGTCGGTAACTAATGAAAGAGTAAGTCGCTTGTGTAATTACGTCAAATTCTAAGGCAATATCGTGCTTCGATATACACATGCACACACTGTCTCGGTTAGTTTCGCGAAAGTTTTAGGCAAGATTACAACTCACCGAGAGGCCTGAAACGGAGAAAACATCGATAGAGTTTAGAAATATCGCATCTTTCTCTAAACGAGTTCATTAGAAAAATCGCATTGCGTATGTTCGCTTTATCACTTTTCCTGATAAATTCTATGGGTATCGGACCCGTAAAGGGTAAGGCCAGCACTTTGGTTAAAAGGTGTGTAGTGGATAGATGACGAGTGCCGCCACAGGTGCATTAACATTTTTTGCAATTCTAACAGTCTAAGGGATATAAGTAGCTATATTCTATTTTCAATTTTTTTATAGATAAAGATACGATGATTTATCGTTTGCGATCGGAGATCGATGTTTAGTCGAAAAAAAAAGGTCCTCCGCGAGGATGTAGTTGGGGGAAAACTCCTCGAAGCCTACTGCAAATTTAAAATGCACATGATGCCAAAGGTAACAGGCCCTTCCAGGGATGGACCAAATTTTGCTTGATCATTGTGTTTGAAACAAAGATGGACATTAATAGCCGTTGTTGACTCGGCCCTAACCCATCATTTACACTTTGAGCTCTTTAAACGACAAGAATAGAACTAATCTGTGGGTTCTAAATACTCGTGGTATCGAAAGTATCGGTTTCAACTTCTACACGTTGCGTTGCGTCGCGTCGCGTTGCATCGTATCGTATCGTATCGTATCGTATCGTATCGTATCGTATCGTATCGTATCGTATCGTTCGATGTTCGACTGAAATTTGTGTAACGCGACGGAAATTACCAGTGGTCGGTTCACCGGTCGCTCAAGTAGTCGCCATTACGCGGCTTCCAGGACTATCGCGTTTCGATTATCCGATAAAGTCTACCGAGCGACACCGATAGCCGCCAACGTTCAACGTAACAAAGACAAACGTCAATATTAGCCGACAAACAATCAAGATACATGATAATTCACGATCGATCGAGCTATTGTTTCATTCGGGATGATGATACAGCCGATCCACACCCAGTTTCGGTTTGGTCAGTATAGTATACAAACTCTGAATTATAGGATAATTTCACGTCAAACACGCAGAAGTGAGACATTTTTTTGAAAAAAATAATTGCTTTCTTTTGAGATGTAATTCATAATAAAAAAAAACTGGTCGTTCGATCCGTTAGAGAATTGGTGAAAAAAATACTTTCTCTTCGATTTCGACGATTATGAAATATGTTACGAAGCTTGACATTTTGAACAACTTGGTCCTATACGTATAACCGGCGATCGGCCTTAATTTTAGAGATATTCGCAAAAAGCTGTCTTTTGCGATTTAAGAATCCAAGCCTTTAGGAATCTAACGTGTAAAAACTGAAAACAAAAAACTAGAAACATTTAGATATTTAGGAAGCTTAAAAATTTCAGATTGAACGAACGATTGAAGAAAATTCAACGGACGTGAAAAATAAGTTTCACGGGGGTGTATGAACGATTGCGGTAGACGTTAAGGAGTGGTGCGTGCAAATGGACATTTTTATTCCGAATCACGTTCCCGTTAGCAGGAGGAACAGTGGCAGGGTCGTTTGGGATCACGTTTCTCTTACAATGCGAAGCAATTGCGATATCATTGAATAATCCTGTCACATGGCCAACCGGAACCTCTGGAAACCTTCATGCCACGCATTAATATTTCTTACTTCGAGTAAGCTGCCTATACTCTCGCGTCATTTTCGAGCGAAAAGCTTCACGATAGAAATCATATCGTTGATATCAATTTTTCGCTTCTCCGATTCGCTTCGAAAATTCTTCTTTCCCATTCCTTTATCGTTTCTTTAACGTTTTCTAATTTTAGAATAATTTCAAAAATTGTAGCGAAAATCGATAGGCGTTATCGATTGCTATAATTTGGAAAAATCAAATTTCTTGCCTCTTCTCGAACAAATTACGTTTCGCTCCAACTACATAAATTTATCATCTTCTTGCAGCCACTCGATCGCGTGCGAATCGTTCAATTCTGCTGTCTCGGTTCTCCTCAAACTGCCCCATCTCCTTAGATCCACCAAAAAAGGGGAAGATTAGAACCTAAAACGAACGATACTACATCGGTAGATGATACATTTAACAGAACAGACGCAGAATTATTACGCTGAATTCATTCTCGTAATTCAAATACTGCATATTCTATTTTTAAAATTCATTATATTACACTATTTGAATTAATTCTATCGCTTTGCTATACTATTTTCAAATCGATATTTATTTTACTATACGTTTTCTCGTAACCTGTCGGATACTATTACAAGAACATTCTCTTAAGTTTTGCTGTCGAGGAAAAAGAGATCTAAATTTTATCTCGTTCATGCTCCCTCCATTTATAATATCCAACTAATTCTCCACTTTCTCCTTACTAAATTACTAAATTTCACCAAACCAAGACCATCTTCTTCCCATCTGAAATTACTCATCCTTCGCAAGGTTATAAACCTTTACGACATTCAGTATCTCTTACAAAGTACCTGAAATCCCCGAAACGTCCCCTAAACCCTTCGATCTCCCCTCGACCAATCCCCAGGGCAATACGTATCGCGACGTCGCGTCGCGATCCCATTCGACTTTTCACGTCGATTCAACGGCTATTCTATCGAAAGAAGTCGTTTCGTCGTTATCAACCCTCGTCCTCGTGGTTATCGCCGCTATTCCAGCTAGCTTTCTCAATCAGTTCTTTCTGGTCTCTACAAGTTGATACCACGTCTGGTACCACGTTTCTAATCGTACGAAACGAATCAGAGGCGGATGCTAGAATAGAATGGGACTGAAAACAACTCGGCTAAGTTTTACATGGATACTGTTCCTATGGAGCGTTTATTCGTTTTTTATCTTTGCTGTTCATTAAGTGTCCTTGCCTCGTGCCTCGATTTTTTTTACAGAAAGTCGTAGAGATGTCGCGGAGATGCCACGGGGATGGTTAAGGTGGTAACATCCCTGCGCGTAAAACCTTGTTCTCGTAAAAGAGAACGTTTACGGTTTCGTAAGACCACAAATGGTACACGGTTTTATTGCTTCGATCATGTCCGTATTCCTCTGCTTCCTCTTTTTTCCTGTATTTAGCTTTATATTTATAGGTTTTAATGTTCAATTAGAGCTTCTTTTCTCTCATGTATTATTTTACAGATACAATTAGATATTGTTCGTGGAAGCATTTATCCTTTCACCTGTCTTTTTCCTTCAGGAGTTATTTTATAATCTTTAACTGCTAGTTATAGCTAAAAATTTGTCATAAAGAAATAACATTTCTGATAAATGACGAACTGAATATCAGCGGTATAGGTTAAGATTTTGAGAATCTAAGTTCAGTCAGGCATTTCAACTTACGAATGATCGTTTCTCTAGTTTCGCAATCAATAAAGTTCATTGTTTGTTGCCACATGTACCCACGACGTTAAAAAATATAATCATCTTTTTATAATAGTAACAACAACAAGTGGCATAGATTACAAGAAAATATATAGAAATATAGGAACGAATGTTATCTTGGAGAACGGGTAATGGTGGGGCAAAGAGTAGTTGTGGGCAAGTAGTATGAAACCGTGTGCAATCTGACACGCAACGCATCTCGTGCGTTTTCCTGTAATGTTTACGATATGGAGTATTACTTTGAAAACTTTTTATTATCATTTGTAATTGAAACAGGGTTTAACGTAGTTTAATAATCGATAACGCGTAGCTACAACATCGTATTTGGCTGTAATCTGACAAGTTATTAAATCAAATAACAAATATATTTCTCTTCCTATGTATCTTTCTTTTGTTATTTCTTCCTTACAAAGAACATAAGCAAAATATACGTTTCTATTAATAATTGACAAACAAAAGACTTTGCACGGTTAAAAAAAGATTTGATTCTGGAAAGGTAAATATAAAATGGAACATAACATGAAAAACGGTATAACACAGAAAAGAATGAATGTACGAGTGAATGTACGAATAGAATAAAATGCTAGATGGAGCACCGTGTAACGCAAAAATGAATTTGGATAGTTCAATACACAATCGATTCAATCGATTATGATTCAAACAAAACGTAATACAAAGTCCATTATAATATGGACCATTCATTGTAACATTGCGAAATAAAGCATAGGAAACGCGGTATTGTACTCGTAATTGTATACTGTAAACACAAACACAGCCTATTTGACGCGACCAATTACCAGCTATTAAATTATAAAGCCCCCATCGCGGATATTGAAGCGAAAAAATATCTAACGCGAGAAGAAAGACAAACTTTTATCCGTATATTACAAAGAATCGTTCAAATATCTGAAAACGCACCACCACTTCAAATCTATACAATTTTTATGAAAAATTGCCAATTAGTCATTTCAACCTCTCTGGTATTTCTTGTGATAAAACTACAGGGAAATTTATGAGCACCATTATTCAAGCTTTCGAAAACACGACTGCCTGGGTTATTCTCGTTTCTTCGAGTTTATTGTACCTCCTATTTCGATAGAACGGTTTCGTGGTATGTGGGGAGAGAAATTTGGTCAGGACACGATGGCAAGCCATGAATTCTCAATAAGCAGAATTGGTGCTGTCGAGAGTGGAAACAAAGCAACGCATCCGGAAGATGAATGTGGCAGCGGTAAAGCACAATCATCGGCGAGTTATGATGTCACCTCGCCTTTACTCTTCGTGTTTCTTCGTCGAAGAAACATCGATCGTTCTCCGTTTAGAAATATCTTACATAAATAACATAAAAAAGACATAATTCCTTGGAGAAACAGAGAAATAAACGCAAGTCCTGAAATTCTCTGAAGATGAAATGAATGAAAGTAGGACTGAAAGTTTCAAAACGCTATTAAAAATTAGATATATGGAGAGAATGACGAAAGACGAAAGGAATCAAGAAAGGTAAAAGCGAGAGATAAAAGAAATTAGAGTAACAACGGACTATGAACCCACGGAAAGAAGAAACACCAACGACCAACAGTACGTAAAAGGAAGCAGGAAAATAACCGTAAATAAGGTAACCATCAAACAAGCGAAAACTGAAAACTGAAAAGAACTGAAAAAGGAAAGGGTGAACATAAAAGCGTAAAGAAAGGCGACAAGAAAGACAATAAATGTACGTATAATCTAGACGATTAGATCCAAAGGAATCAAGAGACAACGAGAAAGAAAGAAGGAAACACAGATGCAAATAAAAAGCTGGCAGCTGACATCTATTCGAAAGAGCGTTGAGTCAACGCGAACCATGACATTTCGGGCCAAAACGGGGGCTCACTTGTAGAACATGCGGTAGAAACACATCCGCGGGTAATTTCATATCGGTCAAGCTGTTTCCGTCGTATGCGAATAAACTCTAATGCCTCCCCGCGTGTATCATAAGGACGCTGCTACATGGGCGGAAGCCACGGGAATTACGTGAATTAAAAAAACGAGAAAAATCACGAAAAATGACGTCACAGAATTTCTTTCTGACCTTACAGAAGTGGAAATATACATGGCGGCTTTTGTGTGGTTTATATGCTGGCTTAGATCATTTTTTCCTAGGCGCTAAGAGGAATCTTAGATCGGATTTTTAAAAAGTAAATTAATTTTTAAAGTTTGAGTAAGAATTATACGATACAGGAAGTTTGCTCCTCTTGGAATTATTATCTAAAAAATATTCTGTCGGTGATAGATTTATTAGGGAGAGATTTTCACAATCTTTTGTAAATCCTTTTGATTTCGTACCTTGAATAATTTTCCGATAGATGCTAAGGGAATTATAAAACAACTTCAATGACGAAATGAATTTTTAGGATTTAAGGATTATGTGATATTCATGAATTATTGTTCATTTTTATCATTTAATAGCTTGATGATAATTTTTTGGCGGATAACGAGAGGAATTTTTAATCGATTCTAGAACCTAAACCATTCTTTGAAGTTGGAATAAAAAATACGTAATTTATAATTATCGTAAAAATATCCTTTGGATAAATACGTTAATTAAGCGGATTAATTGAGGGTTGGAGAATATTTATGCAATTTATGTAGCTTGGGCAGGTATAAGTAGTACTAGTTAGTTGGTACTTACAAATATTCATAAATTTGATCTCTTGTAGAAAATGATCCATTTTCCGAGGAACAGAATCAAATGCAAACTTGTACTTGTAGTTCGTCTTATTTATTATTAATAAGTACCGACGCTATAATGAACTAATAATAATATAATTACTAACAGTAAGTTACATGGTACTCAATTACCCGATAGATATACTAGAATTGCTATTGAAATTACCTACGCCTCTATTAATAACCATAACCAAACAGTTATTAACATCCTCCGCTACCTTACACTACACAACCTACGCCCTACATACACATATTAATAACATCGATTTAAAATTCTAGAATCATGATCCAATGTAACCTAAAATTATTAAATTATAATGCAACGTTACCTAAAATTAAACTTAAAACCAATAAAACATTCTGGCAAATTCAGTAATACTTAATAATGCTCGTAGATAGTCAAGTTTCCATTTTATTATTTCTGCCATCGAGTATACATATATAGCATGATTAGAGGTACGTATTAGTTTATAGGAATCTTCATATCGTTATCCGGAATAATTCTTTTCATTAACTTACATCTATATATTATGTTATATATAAAAACTTGTGTTGTTTTGTTTTAACGATTATCTATTAAACGTATTTGACATGTATTTGAACGAATAATTGTTGCAAGTATCTCGATGTCAATTCACGAGCAATTTGATTTCAATTACCTGGATAATTTATCAAATAGCTATGAATAATAAATGCGGTATAGTTGAACGTTTCGATAAGATTTTTACTTGTATTAATCATTTGCTAAATGTGTTTCGATTAATCTAATTCTACATTATATGCCTAAATTCCTACAAATTTCCATTTGAATATTCTCAGTGACTAATTGTTTATGATAAATTCTATTACACTCACTTACTACACACCAGTAATTTCAATTACCAGTAAGATAATCTCCCGTTTCATAAACAATCCCTCTGAAAACGATACTTTTGTATGGAAGCGTTGGCAGCTGCCGATAGACTGAAATTAATTCGTCCCTCGGAGTCGTTCCAAGAAACGGTTCCTTCTTTGGTATACGGAGTGGCGAACGAAGCTTTCCGAGTAATTTGAAAAGAAAATCCAGCGACCCGTTTTATTGCAATTTCATCATCAATCGCGATCGAAGCGAAACGAAGATCCGTTGAAAGATTTTTCAACGACCAAGTTGCGTAGAAATTTAGTGTGGAAAGTGCGCCATCACATGGGACAGTGTCGCTTCTATAGGTTCGAGCTTACAAACGTCTTTGACACGAAAAGTCTGTCGGAGTGTATCGTGCGAATGACAGTGCGAGTCGAAGCAAGTTGGGGATCGAGGGTGCTTAGCACGCGACTTTGCAAGGCCGCGTCGCGTCGCGTCGCGTCGCGTCGCGTCGCGTCGTGGGAGGCCATTTTATAACCAATTAGTTACCCTCTTTAAGAAACTGCCTACGGAAGTAGCACTCCAACGTCCTTCGACTTGGTCGAAGTGGTTGACCAGAATAGAAAATCATTGTCCCGTGATGACTTGGCGGCAGGACAGTCACGAAGCAACTCGGGGTTGTACAATGGCAAACGATTTATCGCGTCTGATCATCAAAGACTATCGATCGAGAGTTGCCGGATTTAATTAACGTCGTTTGACTTTGTTCCACGGTTATTCTTTCGTATCTCTTATTTTTTTGCTTCATCTTTGGAGCAAATTAACAATTGTCACGTAACTTTTATCTATTTGTTCATTCGTTCGTGAGAATTACCCTCTAATTGCTACGGCGAAATTAAAATATTTATAATAATAATTATTTGACAAACACGCTAATAATAATATAATATTAATAACGTAACAACAACAACAACAACAACAATATAGTAAAATATATTATATAAAAATATAATAATTTTCTCTTCGAAACTAAAAAGCTTTACAAAAGTTTTTGAAATTCGACAATTTGGATTTGATATGACTTAAAGAACAAGGAGAAAGAATGTGGTAACAGCAAGTACAATTAGTAATATAGAAGTAAATTAGAAACAATTTATAAACAATTTTAATAGAATTCTCAATTTAGATTCGTATTCTAAAGTTGCAATATAATTTACATTTCAATTAGACGAATTAAGAATTAGAATCTGTAAAACGAAGAATTAGAAGACGGATTTAATCGAATAATTGTTTGAACGAATTGTTTTACTTCGATAAAATATTACGTAGAAATTCCGGTGTAGAATTGAATTCGATTTAATCAGATCTCTTAACCTTCTTCCAGATGCCTGATTGCAAGAAAAAATCAAACACCGGCAGTTTCGCCCGATCGCCGCGCCACGGGATTATCCTGTCGCGTTTCAGGGATTCGATTCTAATGAAAGCCTTCTTCGATAAGTCCCTTTACGATTCACAGATTTGCTGTTTCCCGTTTCCCGTTTCCCATTTGCTGATGGTCATGGCTGAGCAAGAATCGGGAATTCAACTTCTCGAGAAACGAAATCATTCACTCGTTTATTTATCACAAGAGATCGTACAAACCAATCACACTCCAATGTAAATTTGTAAAACTATCGTCTTTCAAATGCTTCCTCCTATTTCTCTGGTAATTTATCGATATATTTGTAATTTATTCCGAGTGACTCATACAGAAAAGGAAACAAGATTTTTGTCCTCCTACTCGCAACTCAACCACACCAAACTATGTCAAACTACTTTTCTCGCGTTCTATCCATAATCTTCCACTCGTACGTTCGCATTTCATTAAAAACACGCTGTCAAAATGAAAAATGCTCTGAAAAAGAATTCTGAAAAAAGAAAGAGAGAAAAAAAGAATCAAAATTACACGAGTTTTGATTTAAGGTTCGACTACGTACGTACGTTAATTCGACACGCGTAAGGGTCGAAGAAGCAATTTGCAAACGAGTTAGAAGAAAATTCTATTGACCCTGGAGGTTAAAAAAAAAAAAGAAAGGAGAATCTGCCGCATTTCTTGCACGTGCGATCAACAACGTGCAATTCCCCTTCTTTGGATTCGGATTGCCAGCGGGGATCTCTTTGCGGCTAATGATGGACGCGGAGCTTTAAACTGGAACCACGATACGGAAAGAAATCGTCGATTACAGCTGCGTGAGTTTCTGCAACGGAGAATGCATTTTCCCATTCAGCGTTCACAGAGTGCTTCCGTTTGTTCCCAACTCTTCTCTCTTCTCTGTCCTCTGTCCTCTCTCCTCTCTCCGTGCATTCTGTAATGCGATTACGGTTTCATCGGAAATGATTGGCCGCCGCGTCTGATCAATGCCCGGTTCGTATTACTTAATCCCGCTGGACTGGCCACTAGGACGTTCTGCGTATTACGTAAAACGGGGGTAATTTATTAATTCATTCGCCATCACGACACTCATCGTCTGTGCTTAGGTTCAATCGTTTGTCGTTGCTGGATAGCGATAGGGGGTTAAGTAACAGAATTTAAATAGAAATTTGCTTCTACATATTTTGTTTGTCGAGTGAAACGAAACGATCTGTACGCGTTGATACGAATGCAGGTCAGATACCGATAATCCGAAAAGGGATCTGCCAGCGATTTATCTCGCTCTGTCCATTCTCTATCCTCTCTTTCTCCGTCTTTGTCATTCCGTTTCTCCATTGCCTTGCTTATCCTTAGTTATCTCTCATTCTGTTCCGTTTCTCTGGTTTGCGGCACATATTATACAATAGATAACGGTATCGAGTCGCTTATCATTGCCGTCGACGCATATGTAACACGAAGCGTAATTTACGCTCTTTTGCCCTGACAGTTGCCGCTCCAACGATCGAATTAATTCCATCATCGTACCTTCTAACGGATAATTTTCTGTTTTTCATGGTTTTATAGCGATCTTTTTAGCGATGTATCATTTCCCCAATACATTATAATATAACAATCCTTATATTTTATACAAGAAAATAATATAATAAAATTTTACGTAAATTCGTGGTACGAACAAAGCCAAAGAGACTATATGTACAAGTTTCGAAACGACACGATTCATCTTTCAAAATTTTTCATGATGATAACGCTCTACCGAGTTCCTTTCAAAGGATTCTTCAAAATCCATTTCCGATATCCAACGAGTTAGGATAAAAAATTCGTATTAACTTCAAGAAGCAGCAACAAAAGTCTCCAACACACTTGCTATATCGCGTGGAAATCCTCCTGAAAAGTTTGCCATGCCGATGGCGGCACGACAACTTCCGCATGTAATCTGTATCAAGACCTGTAGATCGTAAAATCAGCGACGATACGATGGATCGAATCGTTATCGTTATATACGTATACAACATTGTCTCATCATTGTACGCAACGGAAATCTTTTACGTGATACGAATTACTTGTAAACGAAATTACAAATTGACTTGAAAAATGATACTGATAAATCGATGCTTCGTGCATCTTGAATATTTTCGAAATCGTAATTATTCATTATATGTACGTACACGTTCGTCGACTTGTGACTCATCGCAGAGGCATCGAATTTGAATTTGAAACAATCCGATAAAATAGAGATGGCGTAAATGCGTAAAAAAATAATCGTTTCACAGCATGATTTAGACGAAAAAAAAAGAAAAAAGGGAAAAAGAACAAATCTTTTAACGATACGTCTTCTCGGCATTGCGAAAGCATGAAAAACTCGAGGCGTGGAAATATTTCGTGATCTTTGGTCACTCGAGATGGCCGAGTGGCTTCGAGGGGTGAAATTTTTGAGAGGCCACGTCTCTTCGCGGCCCCAAGATGGAACAATGGACTTCTCGATTCTCGACGAGCGTCTCTTACCGACGACCCGTTCATTGCATTGGCCCCCTTTGTACCAGAAACAATGGGTACCGTGACTGAGAGAAGACCTCCTTAGTCGCGTTGTATTGCAATTTCTCGTTTACCCTTTTCGCGTGCACCGCGTCCTGATTTACTTAAAATCCTTTTAAGAGACACCCAACAATTCGATTCCTGTCGAACAATTGAGAAACTTGTGGCTACCCGCGGATTCCGCGCTAATCGTGCAACTTGCTCCGACTCGATGATTCGGATCAAAGTTGCATAGCGAAATTACGAGAAAAAGATAGTTGTATCGGTGAAACATTAGGAAAGTAGAATTGCGAGGATCGATCGTGTTATAGCTGATTTATCGTCTTTTATCTTAGCCAGTCGTTGGATTACTTTACAAAAATATTATAATACAAATAAAGATATAGTGACGGAGCTTGGCAATTCTTATTTTGACCAATTATAGGGTCGAGGTTGAGGTAAAGGATAAAGGATAAAGGATAAAGGTCGGAGTCGGCTTGGGACGAGACATACGGCTGGCTTTCACAAAACCAGTAGAACCGTTTGCAATAATCTCGAGCTTGTATTTTCAATTTTGAAAGTACAAAAAAAAAGCAGAGACACGATTCTCATATAATTACGTTGCATCAGTTACATAATTTCGAATCGATATCCGTGACTTCGACAGATTCGTCGAACGTCCGAGCAGCGTCGATAATTAGCCTAATGACAAAACGGCGGCGCATTGCAAACGGATGGGGGATTTGGCCGGTGGTACGCGTTATTTCCGTTCAATTACGTCATTTGATCGAAGCCTGGAAACATTTGCGAAGCCTGGCCGCTTCGTCCGTTTTACGTTTCCCCGATTCACCCTCTCCCCCTCTCTACCAATATCCGGTGATTACAAGCTCGCGGTTTAAGATCAACTAACCGAAACGCGAGCCGTGTCGTCCAATTTCCATCGATGACCATCGTGCTTCCATGTTTAACGTGTTTCTCCTCCTTCTTTCTACGATAAATCAGCTTTCCGCGTTCTAATTGTATATTATAGTAATCGTGTAACGTGACCAAATTCACTACTTTCTAAATACAATTAGAGGAAAGTAATTTTACAGAGTTTACGCTATACATGTATGTACATGCTTCCATCGAAGATTTTGGAAAAATCCTTCTCGATAAATGCAATTTATCTTACTATGAAATATGTTGGAGATGTGACGCCGATGAAATCGACGAAGAACGAGCGGTCAAGAATATCAATTACATTCTCTAATACAAAATATTCGAATCTCGTTATCGTCTAATCTCAATCTTTCTTTAACATTTATTATCTCCTAATTCAAATTATTCCACGTACGCTTATCTCCAAAATAACTCTCCCAATTCAACTTACGTTTATTTTAATTCGATGTATCTTCGTCCTCTAACTTGCATTTATAATTAACAATTTATACGTAATTTCAAAACTGGCGTCTAATCGCCAAATTTGCCAATTTCCCAGTCGAAAATACCGCGTCACAACTATTCGCGTATCTCGTTGAAGAAGGTTGTTCCAACAGAGTCACGTTGCACAGATAAGATTCAGCTCGATTCCGTCATGCACTTTTGATCGATGATCCGTACTTGTTACTTTCGGCTGCCAATTTCGCCTGTCCACTGTTAATCCGTTCCACCCCTGCGAGCAAGGGTTGGCAATGGTCGTGGTGCAATAGCTCGTGTTCCCTTTACTCGGTTTATCGAGGTTGGTTTAACGTCGCGTCGTCAACCAACTCGCTGCGTGATTTTTCCGCTCGTAGCCGCGTGCATTATGATGCCCACCACTGGATAACGGAAGCGTAATGGCGGCCACGATCCGATTAACCCTCGCAGGGCTTTACCGACCAATCTAGGAAATTTGTTCGCGCGTCACGACTCCATAAAAATCCAACCAGCCCGATAACAGAATCCCCGAATATGGCTGGAAATATCGTGTAGGATATCGGAAATATCGGTGTCTTGAAATTTGCAAATTTTT
Source organism: Bombus cullumanus (assembly GCA_014737535.1). Taxonomy (NCBI): domain Eukaryota; kingdom Metazoa; phylum Arthropoda; class Insecta; order Hymenoptera; family Apidae; genus Bombus; species Bombus cullumanus. Next base: position 27,950 of record JACXIX010000024.1, on the reverse strand, counting down.
ATTATGTTTGTTTCGACCGGATAACAAGAAAAATGTTTAAGTTATAGGTACGTACGATATAATACCGCGACGCTAATCACAATACTTTAAATTAATGGTAACCTCGTGCTAATTATTAAATTATATTAAATACAGCTTCTCGTAAAGTGACTCACATCGATATTCGAATGCACAACTATCTCGCTATGGATTGCTCTGTACGATATAAAAGGGGAGCGTTTATATGTTCGGTTGCTTATTCCGTCAGGATACCAACCATTTATCGTAACTTGAAGCTAAGGACATACGTAAACAATTTCTCCGTAACGATAACGTTTAATTGTGCAATAGATTTAAAAAAAAAAAAAGGAAAAGAAAGAAAGAAGAGATCGCCCTCGTTGTACACACTCACTCCGTCGTAGCTTCGTGACTATGGAACACGTGGTCAGCAGCCACGAATCATCGGAAACGAATGAACAGAGGAATGGCGAGGATTGGAGAATACGAACAGCGAATGTCAATGAGACTTATTAAAGTCAATATCGAGTGTGTACGGTTTTCGTTTGCCGCGTATACTCCAACATAACGTGGTCGTGGATACGTGTACCGAATCGAGAGAAAAGGAAGCCACGAAATTTTCGTTAATTAAATGGGAAGAGGACGACCGTGGCTTAGGTTACGCAGAATTTCCAGTTCGCTCATTGCGCACCTACCTGTTTTTTCCCGTTATTTTCTTTTTACCTCTACGTTTTAGTTTTCCCTGCGCACGCTGGCCGAGTTTATTAGCCCAAGCGCAAGCGAAACAGGACGAATCAAATTTAAAAATCTCGGACTAACGTATGCAAGTTACTTTTTTGTTATCGTGTAACGGAGGTTTTCGCGATGTCAGCCATCGGATTTAATAATAATTTCGAGTATTTTGTCTTGCGTCTGTATTTCGTGTGATTTGGTTTTTTCGTTGGAAAAAGAAAGATGTAAAGCAATCTTTCCGTAGTGGAAATGAAAAGAATGAATTTTTTATCAAAAAGAAAACAGAAAATTCACGAAAGAATAGAACAGGTTGTGGGTTTCGCCACGCTGTTGAAAATTCGCTCGAAAATTCGCTTCACTAATTTTATTTCTCATTCCACCAGTCACCTTTCTCGTCATTCTTCTATTAAAAGCACACGAAACCAACTAACGCTCAATTTTCACCTACTGATATCCGTTTCTCTCGTTATCTCTCTTTATCTATATTTATTTGCCCGAACCTGTCAGGCCCGAACCTATAGCCGTCAAACTCGGCATACTTCCATTAAATTTAATCAATATAATCGGTCGACGAGTGGAAATTAACAAAGTTAAACTTGCTCGAACCGGCTCTTTTACGCACTGTTCGTGATCTTTTAATATTCTTTTCGTTCTCGTTATATTTTTATTTATTTTTTTATAGATTTGAGGTGAAAGCAGATAAAATTTTTTCACAGCTATGGCAAGAACATCGAGTTTTCGATATTTGATCGTAAACATCGTTCGTCTGTTCGATTACCGAACTGCATCGTATGTAAACGACTCATAGAATTCATACGACGAATCAAACATGGAACACGAAGAAAATTAGGGAGGGTCGAAGTGTGGTGGTCGCGTCGCTAGAGGGGGCTACTTCTGGCGGAGTAGCGCATGAACGCGTAATTATAGTGGTACACGTAGGAGAAACCAGTGTACGACGCAATCACAGGGTCGTCTATTGCCGTCTGGCCATTCGCAAATATTGACATTCGAGCACAACGTCCAGCGTTAGGACCACGTACCGGCTATCTCCGGTCAATTGGGTTAATTGAATTGCAGGTCGACGCCGTTGGAAAACGCGTCCAGAACAATCCACAAATTGTCGCGAACGCGCCGTCCAGATCACTGCAATTTTTCTCCTTTCTCTTCTATCTGGAAGAAATTTGACAAACTCGTCCGATTTGCGCGGTTCGATAACTTGTATCCTATTATGTTTTATACTATTATAAACTGTGGTGCAAATTTGTTGAATACTTCAACTATCGTATACTCGTATACCATAATACGACACTAAATCTAACGAAATCTAGAGTCTAGAAATATACAGAGAGTATTTTTTTAAGAATAGACATCGGGGACAGAAATAAAGAAATGTTCGGTTATAGCCAACGATACGACGTATCGTATATGTCGAAAATCATCCATCTATCAAATTCATCGAATCGGTTGGTCGGTCTATTAAAAATTATTGTCCAATTTCATTCAAATTTTTCCAAATTGTTATTACGATCAACTCGTAAAGCAAATAATTCTAAAAATATACACATTTTATTTTAATTCTAAAAATCTAAGTTAATGCAAGAAGGTACGTCAATGCACGTACGTAGCGATGGAACATAGAAGCGATAGCAAGCGATTCCCGGCGATTTTGATAAACAGTCCTCTCTCACAGAGATCAAATACGTATACGTTCAGTAAAGTTGCCGCCACGTGTTATCGCATACCACTGGCTTATTACATCAAGCCAAACTAACTCAACTACAGTTCCAAGCATTTCAACAGAATGTCTAATTTCTCTGTTTTCTACTTCTTTATAACATTTCGTTCAACCTTACCTTCGTAAGATTAGAACTTGAAACGCCAAACTTTTTAATAAACTTGTGGGTATCATTTCTGAAATATTAATTTATATTATCGAAACTTTCTTGGCTTCTAAATGAATAACGACCATTGAGTAAAAATCGGAATTTCTGATATGTAATTCAAGATACTGCTGTTTCGTTAATTAATTTTACAACGTTAATGGTTAAAGTTGCAATTACAGTGAGATTGTCAAATGATATGCGTTGTATCAAACTTTTTGTATAGATATAATAGAAACAGTTACTACTCAACAAATTGTTTCAAGAAACATAGGCTCGAATAAAAAATCGCAAGTAAATTAATTCTTGTTTCATTCGATGGTGAAATAATAAAGAATCCATAGAAAAGTCATTTACTTGTTCCAATCAACTGACATGTTACTAACTAAATATTTAGAATGTATATATGTATGTATGTATACATTTTCTAAATATTTTATTTAAATAACGTACAAGCCTGCAAAGTACATTTTCATACGACTGTAATACGCTGGCAACACTTCTTTTCGAAACTTGTGAGCAAATTCGCGGCCTGGCGAAATGAAACAAATGCCGTTATTAAGGACAAGTATACCCGTAGTAAACGTTGTAGAAAGGAGAATCTTGTCCGAGTATCCGTGTGCGGCCCTATGCCGGCCAACTTCTCCACAGACGTTCCGTAGTTAATAATACCTTGTTAAGTGGCCGGCCTTGTTCAGTGCACTTAAGTCATGCATACTGTATGCGAGAGCGTGCAATATAGGTACAGGCTCGAAATTACCGCCTTGATTTACGTCAATATTATCGTGGACGCGCGCGTGGAAACGCGAGCCTCGACGAAAGTTGCGCCCCGCTTTGTGACCCAACAGAATGTAAATTGGACCAAAAGGAATCTTTCTGATCTACATACGTTTATGTAGATAGATGGTCAATTTTAAAAGGATGTTTTGTTTCCTCTAGGGCAAACTTTCGTACCTTTTAGTCGTTGAGCGTGGTTGAGGGTAGTTTCAAGTTTCAATAACCAAGTTGACCATGGTTCTGCTCAGTTGCTAAGAAATCGTTTGATATTTTACTTATCTTCAACATTCATCGTGCTTTCTAATTGTTTTTATTCACCTTATATATATATGTATATATATATATATATATATATATATACACACACAGATGTCGCTTGCATCCATCTTTTTGTTAATTTCATATACGTCATTGCATTTTTTAATTTCTAAATTTACTGAATTCAATAGCTTTGCAATTATTTGGAAATCCTTAACATTTTAATATATTTAATAATTCATAGCAATAATTCATAGTAATAATTAATAATAATAATAATAATTTGTCTTTTCCCTTTTATAATGGTTAGCTATCAGAATAATTCTAATAAAACACGATTCCACTTATTTTCTTTATACGATCATCCATTTCGACAATCTCGTCGTTGAGATTTCAATCCTCGCGCACAGTCTATCTACGGTAGTATCTGTCTCGAACGCCGAATTTTCCCTTAAATTGCATTCTTTAAGTTGCAAAAGAAGGCTACGCGTACGCAGGTATTCGTTTATCTCCGATTGCTTGTTTTTGATCGTTCACGCTTGAATTATTCTTCGCGAGAAGATGGTGGTGTTCGTTTCTCTATGTCGAATATGGCAAAATACGACGAGTTCTTTTCGACAACTCGACAATCTTGAAGCAATACATATATACTTGACCTTGCGTCCTTGCTTCAAAGAGGAAATCCCTTCGAGGATCCAATATTTGGACGACACGATTGCAAGAATGAGACCGGAATAACGTAAGCGTAAGATATAGAAAAACAGATAAAAATTAAAGAACAAGATGGGAAATACATACTTGCTACACATTTCGTTTACTGTTTAACGAATCGCGGTATTTTTGTTCCAAATATTTATTGAAATGCATATTCTACCAAGCACTCGTGTGTCTTTATTTTTCATAAAAATTAATTCTTCTTTCCTTTGGTCCTTAGATCTTTAAGAAGCTAAGCTCCTAAGAATCCTTAAGATCCTTAAAATCAAATAGCCAAATATCTTTTACTATCCTTTTTATATAGATCGTTAACCTGTTTACATTTATACAAGATAAATCATTATGTAAAATACAGACATACGATTAGGTAACTTGGAAGAGACACCGTGTCATAGAGTATTAATCGGACATTGGCCGATTAACGAATTGCTATGCAACTAGGCGTCGACAGTCAAGGTGTATTCAGGCATCGATCAATCAGCGACTTGCGAGGAAACGAAACTTGGTGGAGAACGGAAAGGCTTTCAGCCTTCAGGGCAATAGCTAGCACAAAGTTCACCAAGTCAATCATCGGACATATACGTGTGTACGTGTATCCGATGCAGACGATACCAACGATGTTTGCAGTGAATATTCCAGTGAATATTCAAGTGAGTATTCCAGTATGGTTCAAGGTGCAATCTCGCAAATGTGGTTTCTTCGCAAAAAACTAACCCTTGCTTTTAACAAATTATTGAAAAATTGGAAACAAGTGAAACGTATCAACCGTGTTGTTGCCCTTTAATAAGAAATTTCTATAATCATGAAATTACGAGTTAATAGAAGCAAATGGGTTTCTGATAGATCGATTTTAACTCCTTCAAATACATATATGTAAATGTAATATAATATAATTTCAACAAAAATTTAGCAACTTAGAGAAACGGGGCAAATCAGGAAAAATGCTTAGCCTAAACAAGCGCATAATATCAAAATCAATACCAATCGATATCGAAAACTCTTGCAATTATTCAACAACAGAAACTCATTTCTATTCTACGGCCTTCGGTTTTCATCTTATAATCAACTGTCATCCAATTAACCTTAACTTACTCCGTTTTCCGGTTTGGAAGAAAGGCAGGCTGCTTCCAAAGGAACGAAGGAATAAAATATTTGCCATCCTTCGATGAATATAGCCAGTAATAACTGGCCAGCTTAGTAACGAACATCGTAGCCGATTAATGGAAGGCTAGACGAGCTTTTGCAACTTCATTGTGCCGCTCTTTCCGCCGCCATTGTACTCACCGATCCATTATGACGGTCTGAAAAGATCAACCGCAATCACTGGCTGCTTGAAAGCTCGATCGCTCGGTTTCAAACCAAGTCGTGCAATTAGCTAATCGAATAGTGGTTAGCCGATAGTTCTTCGATCGATGATAGGCAGAAATGGAAGCTTCGAGGTGGTACGGTGTCGCCATCCAGTTTGGATGTAGAGGTTGTTAAAAGGAAGGCAAAGGACTCAAGTTTCGAATCGTTGCAAGAAAGGGGCGAGTGTCGCTTGTTTTACTCTTTTTTATAGCCAAACTGTCTCAAGTCAAAAGTCTTTGTTTTTTCATTTGAAAGGAGATCCTAAATTTCTGACAAGCTATTTTAACGAAATTATCCTGAAATAATCCTGAAAAATCTGGAGAAACGAGCCCTTTCTTTTATCAAATAACGTAAAAAATGTTTAATTTCTCATCTTCTTAAGTCTACACGATATCAAGTTACAGGTATTAGCTTTCCTTGCCCTTAACTAAAATAAAATTTCACTCCTCCGAGCGAATAGAGCAACTACGAGAGGCGAACCTTTGGCAACGACTCTCGGCGCAACATGGATCAAGATCGAGAGAAATTGAATCGAGACGCAGGAAGCTCGTCAGCGTGAAAGCTCTAACGTGGCTCTGATTCGGCTAGTACCTTATGGAGAGTGTCGACGCGATGCGACGCGAACTTGATTAAAGAATCGAAGGAATCGACGCCGACGCGACGCACGTCTCGAAAACGGTGGCAAGATCGATCCGTGTTCTTGGTAAACGAACAAAGGCGACGATAAGCAAGCGATCCCAAATTCATTGACGGCGCGGCACGGCGTTACGTTAATATTTACGTTGCACACTTGAACGCGATCCACCGATGACGTGATTGCGCCAACGTGTTGTCGAGAAAACGGCATCGCGATATTCTCCGTCGATTAGATCACTCTCTCTGGTTAAATTCGACAGTCATTAACTTTTGATACTTTCGAAATTCTTCGTTTCATATATGCTATGTACGACAGAGAAATACAGTGTAGAAACGTAGAAACATTCAAGAGCGCAGCAAAAATTTCCACAATGCTCCCTTGAAATTGAAGAATAATTAAAAAGAAAGGAACCGAAGTACGACTACGTCGTATTAAATAAATCGCTAGGAATAACTGGTTTCATGGAGAACATACATCATCCAACATCTTCCTTACGATTGATAAATTATAAATTTCTTAAATAAAAAGAAATATTACAGGAATAAATAGGAAAAACCGTTTCCCCCCTCGCACATCCGCTTCAAAATAACTATCTTTGCCCTTTGAATTTTTCCATTTTGTAAAAACGTATCGAATTCAGAAATCAGAATTTAGAGTGCAGTCTGTAAACGTGTGACGCACGCGTTAGAACACTGAACGTAGGATGGCGTTGGAAAACAGAGCGAGCTTAAACCTATTAATTTTATCGACTTTATCTTCCTCCATTGAATCGCTCAAACTTTCGACCCTATAGTGGACAAAAATGAAGACGAAGGAAGGGAAGAACAACAGAAAAGGAAAATAAAAGGTTGAAATAATCATACGCAAGTAAAATAACACGCGGATAATAATGAAAAGTAAATTCAACAAGTGGAAAGATGAAAAATATGAGAAAGTAAGTCGGAAGAGAGAAAAGAAAGTAAAGTTTATAAATATAACGAGAGAGGAGAAAAGGATAGAGAAACGTTAAACGAAGGGAAAAGTTCCATCGACGTTTCTTGTTTAAGGCAACCAGGTTCGCGTAAGAAGCAGCCAAATTAAACAAAATTCCGTGGAAACCGTGTTACAAGTTGGCACGTTCGAAGCGAATTTGTTCTCCTCCCTTCCGCGAGGGACACATACACATTCGAAAACTTGGATAACAATCTTCGTAAAAAAAGTTGCGAGGAAGGATGAAACTAAGCTGTGCGAGAAGTGGGAGAAATGTCAAAGGTCTTTAAACGTGGGTTGAAACGGCGATGGGAACATAAATTAGTCGCCTTTCGTTATCTGGCAAAAAGCTTCAATGTTGCTAACCGCTGAAACGCAACGCGGCGCTAACTGTCAGCTTCAGGCGGAAATTTCTGAAAAATTTCACACTAAGATTATTCGAAATTTACGTTTATTACGCCGAGAGAAATACTCGATGATATCTCGTTAAATTCTCCTTGTCTTCGCGAAAAGACGAAGAAGGTGGAAAATAATACACGACGCCAAGATTTCTTTAATAACAGCATAGTATTCCCTTTCCTCTCTCTTCCACCATTGTTTTCGTTATCGTTTGAGAAAATTCACTGCTCTATGATATTAGATGAAACGTTCCTTAAAGTCTCTGTTAAAATTCGACCGATTTCTTCGCATTGAAAATTTACTAAATAAATAAGAAAACCGTTTCCCTTGTTTCAAAATTATTCAACTTCTCGAAATAAAAAGATCGCTTGTTCATTCTCGAATCGTAATGTGGCTGAAAGACGAAAGAGAGATGTGACCGATATTTTGACGTTCACGAGCGTGCAGGGACGCGTAGGAAGAGACTGCGGGGGAGTTGCAGCACACAGTGGCTCGGCTGACAGGGATGGAAAAAGAGGGAAACGGGATTGAGAGTGGGGGTACAGTACAAACGATGACAAAGCGGGGAATAGGGGAATTGCGAGTAGAAATGGAATACCGGTAGGGGGAAATAAATAGACAGACGGGATGTGGTAACGACGAAATTGTTGGAATTGAACAGGCGTAACCTGCGATATTGGAAAATTTGAAGAAGAAATTAGCAAAGGACGATCTTTTCTAATTAAGGTGTATAAGTATGATTCTTTCAGTTCTTTTAACTTTCGATCTTTTAACTGTACATCTAAGAAATTGTGCGTGTAGTTGAGCTTGATTTGGGTTAAGTTTCTTCATACATTTTTAGTGTCATCAGTAATCATAAATGGGCTAAGGATTGTTTTTCGGCTAATTACAATACCTAAACTCTTCCACTTATTACTTCTAATAATTTATAGATTCTATTAGCGAGAATTGCGAGATCGATAGAAGAACGATAAAATTATATTATTATATTGTATAATATCGTAATATGATAAAAAGCTAATTGACTCAACGAAGGAACCGTTTATCTACAAACTACAAACACCTCGAATGTCACCTAAACTTTCCTAAACTCTCGTTCCAAGCATATCTTCTGCCGCACGTTCAGCATTCTCAAGACGCTACATGCCATCATCATCGTTCCAATCTCAACCTTCCACCCCAAATAAACTAGAATTCTATAAATTAAAAACGATTGGAAAGGATCGTCAGCTGCTATTGATTCATCCTCTTAACATTTCTTAAGGTAATAACATTTATCATATTATTAGAGGAAATGTATAGTCGTAAAAGTTTTACGAGCAGGAAATAAAATCAAACTACCTGTAGCAAGAAATTCGAGTGTAATTACTTTCAACTTTTCTACGCCTAGTAAATCTTCTTAAGATACTGTCAACGTTAGTTCGAAAGTTTTCGAGTAACGAAGCGAAGTGAAACTCGAACAAAGTGCCTGCAACAAGCTTGTTCAATCTAGTTCCTCCGTTTAGTCAAATTTTCCAAAATACCATCCTTATTTTTATACTCGGAGTGTGGAATTTTATTTCCATTCAAACATTATATAGCGCAAATCCATTAAGCGTAAAAGAAAGTCGTAAAAGAAACGCCGAGCATCGTCTCTCTTAATTAATCTTTTATATTATTCGTATAGTCGTTTTTACCATAACAGATATAACAGAAATATAAAAAATATTGTATTCCGAGTTCTTTGGAAATATCACAAAATTGACAATTCCTTCTGCGGACAGGTACATCGTTCTGCTAGGTAATTAACAATATGTAAAAACCGGTGCACGATCTAAAAGCAGATACGGAAACAAATTCGAATAAGGGGAGAAACTGGGTAATCCGGCGAACGAAGGGAAGGACAGAACGGAACGGAACGGAACGGAACGGATATAGTGGTCGGTCGTAGGTCTATGGCGATAGAAACGAGAGGGTGAGAGGGAGAGAGGATATGAATTCCGTTGGCATGGGGAAGCGCGCATGCGGCTGCAGTGGCACTGTGTGCCCGGATCCTCAGTGCGATCCTCACCCGCGACGCGTCTAGCACGATTCTCTCGGCCCTCCCGGGAGTCCCGAGGGACTCTGGGTATCCTCGCGATCGCGACTGCCTTCTCGACCGCTCTGTCAACCAATCGCGCGCCAAAGTATCGCGGATTCCATGAAAAGTCGACTTGCAACCAATTGATTCCCATTTGTTTTTTCTTCTTTTTCTTTTCTTTTCTTTTGCTGCAATATCTTTATACGGGGATAGAGGAAGAACACGTGCAATTCCATGAAAATCGCAAATGAATTTGGCGGTAAGGAAAGAAATACAGATGAACGTTATCGCAGTGACCGGCCATTCTATCCGTACGTTTACTTCAAAAAAGTTATACAAGCGCGGCATCTTTTACTATATTCGCTTACCGTTGCTCTATACTGCTCGGTATATATAAACAACTGTTTCGTATAATTACAATTATTTTATACGAAGGGACATCGATGTTTCGGACCAATCGAACGAGTTATTTATCAAATCTTTATCAAACGGGTCATAGGATTGTGAATCGTGCATCAATGTTGGCTTCGGTTCACTTTTACTTTAATTAAAACAGATGGATTTTATGGGTAACGAGGGTACGGTAAAGTGCAATTGTATTCTTCTCCTTTTTTAAACTGAATTTAGTGGCAATTTGTTGATTTCATTTTGAAAACAAGGTCGTTTGCAAAAGGACATAGACAGGTAAAATTCTGTGTTCATTGTGTTTTTCTCCGTCACCTTGAAAAGAATTTAGCGCACGTCCACTGGTATCATTTTACGAAAGTTAATTTATGCAACATTTCTTTCCTTTGATGGTTGAATATTTGCTACAAGATTTCAGGCGTATCGTTGCTTTCATCTTGAAATCAGTGGATTTTAAAAGTAACGAAGAACGTGGTTTCCGGAGAACGTACAAATAATAAATAGAATAATAGAATAATATTCTCTTTCTTCTCTGAAAAGATTTTGATATGAAATTTCGTTTTTACAAGTTCTTCCTTGGTAGCCAGATACTTAGTAGTCCGCTGTTAGCATCGATAAAATGGATTTTAAATTAAAATGTTTAAAATTTTGATCCAATTGTTCTTTTTGCTGTTTTCTTCCATCGAAAATAGTAATAAATAAAATAGATTGGACAGGTTAAATTAAATCGGATTATCACACTTACACTCTCTACTCTTATGTTTCGAGGGTAGTAATAAATGTGTGTACTGCATAACAGAGATTCAATTAACCTTGAACGGATTGTCAGCTTAAACGTTGTAAGTCTTTCTTTCATCGATGAGTTGACAAGTACGATGTAGGTACGCAATGGTTTAATCGTTTTTTGACATTTTGAAAGAACGATTTAGTTAAAGCCACAAGTAGCAAAAACAAGTTTTAATTTAATTTCTCGTTCTCAAGTATTCAGAATGTTGTCATTTCCATTTTATCATTTCCACGTTACCCATTCTCAAAATTTCTCTAATCGGTACTGATTTTGTAGAACAAGCCAGTTGCGGAACATGAATACGAACATAATTGAACAGACGAGAAGAAACTGTTATATGAAAATGTTAAATTAGAAAATCTTCTAACCAGTTCTAACTCTAGAACTTGAGAATTATTCCATGTACATATGTACGATATATTTACCGAATTCGTATATTCTTATGTACAATATATCACAGTGTCCAATTAGGACAAATTGTCATCTTAGCATAAATTACAATCGTTTCAAATGGTCCAAAAGTACAGAGGTAATTATTAAATTCACGCAATTACATAGACATCCATGTATCTTTCTTTTGCGTCGACATTACGAGCTACAGTTGATTTTAGTCTCATTGTTAGATTCACCGAGGAAACGTCCATCGAAGAAGCGTTGCATTTTAATTAACGAATCGCAATTGACAGCGTTTCCCCATTCTCCCGCTATGGTGTGTCGTAGATTTGCGAAATTTCCTTATCTCTATTCACCGTAAAGATGCAGCTCAAGAGCTCACTTCCGGCGCTGTAGTGACCCTTCGTGTGAGCGCCTCCATTATCATTCATCAGGCCGTGTCCTGATGGACGCGGTCCAGTTTTTCACAACGCACGCTGATACTCTCCATTCGTATTGACTCAAAAATGAAAATTTCATTTTTCCTGCTTTTATCTCCTTTTTTCTTTTCTTTTTTCTTTTTGCCAGTTTATATATCCCTATAATTAAATTGTGATAACTTGTTGCTTTGAATTATTATTAGATTTAGTGGGATTAATGTGAAATTCATTGGTTGCAGAGCAATTTGATCCGTTATATTTCATTGGAAATCTCCTAAATCCTTTAAAAGTCAACCCTGGGTCAATCATTCCCACGAATACTGCTTCAAATCTTCATATTCGCTAATTATTAAGCAATAAATTCTAATAATGAAATAAAAATGAAACATCAAAGGTTGGCACGCAATTGATCACAAATTTTGAACCGAATCGTTGTTTCAAAATCGAAGAAATTCCAATCGATTCAGGGGAAAAAGAATATAGAGAAACAGTAATAAAAAAAGAAGTTTATCGAGCGTCCATAGCTTTCATTCTTGACAGTTTCCCGATGGTTTCTCTGAAAAATGAACGATCGTTAGCGAGAATCGCAGAATTTTTCAATTTTATTCGTAGAATTGACTTAAGCCCCTTTGTCGAGAATAATTGTACAAACATAATCTAAGAATGAAAAGGGGGAAAGGACGCGTGATTCACGATCATCAGTGTCCACACGTTCGATCGAAGGTATACACGTTATTATTACTTTGTTTCTGTCCGAACAGCTATCATGGAATGATCGTCGTTGATCGTACACGCAATTTCGAGACTGTAGATAGATGTATAATTAAAGCCAGCGATTAGTAGTCGAACGCGACGATGCTTACTTCGCTATCACGTTTTCTCCTTCAATTATTCATTCTGTAAATGTTTTCTCTCTTATGTCGACCGATACCGGTTGCTCGAGCAGCTTTCCCTTCCACGTCTTTTCGCTTGTCTTTTTTTTACTATTTTTCCCTTTTTGGTTGGGTACTGGCGGAATTTAGCATTAAAACGATGTATTATATTTCATTTCCGGATCGCTGTTTCAAATAGATAAGAAAAAGCAATCCTTTACGAAGAAGATAACATGTTAATTAGAATTTGATGATATTTGATGTTCCACGTAGATACGTAAAATCGTTCGATTAAAGAACATTTAACGATTTCAGTTAATTACGATGCACATTTGCGCAAGCGGTAACAAATAATCAGGTTATCTGGCAAATGACCGAATTGCCAGTGTTCCTATCTACATATCGGGCCATTTGTAAAATCAAGCTTGAATTTTTAAGCGATTCGTTAATGGGCAAACGATAATTGCACCGTGGCTAAAAATTAATTTCGCTAATGCGTCATTTCGGCTATTCCCGGGCTGCCAATCAACATTCGAATTAACGACGCGCCTCTTCTCCGATTATCACTGGCTTAATGATAAAACTACTTGTCGATTTGGTTCTTATAACGCGTACCAGAAATAATGGTCCCTTTTACCTACTGGGAACGTCCAACTGAATGATGGATCGCGTTGGAAGAGAACAAAATTTGACGCCATTACTATTCACAGACCACAGGGGAAGAAAATGACGAGTAGATCGCGAATATTTATGCAAGTTCATAGTTTTATGTATGTATTAAAAAACTGGATCATACACGGTATGTATAGTATACGTATAGACAGTTGTTTTACCGATTAAATATAATTAGCTGTTCGATCGAACACGTAATTAGCGGTGTTGTTTCGTCTTGGACGGATGAATCAGGAGTAATCGCGATCTGGATCAGATCTTTGAAAATAACCCTTAACCTAGTGCCACGGCATAATGATATCGGCCGGTTGTATCAGCACTTTCTTTATCTGACTGCAGAGTGTAGATCCCTCGACACACGCCAAATATGTATGCTATGTATAGGCTGAAGCAATAACTGTGTCCATTTCGAATATTTCCGTTACTGGTAATAATATAAAAAACCGTTGTGAAAAAATGTTATACATATACGAATCTTGCACAGTGGTAGAGGTGGATACGAACATTTTTTGTGTGCGTGAAGCCATAGAGGAGATTTCAAGATCATCTATATCTTTTAAAAGCAAAGCTGTGTATTTTATCGCTGTGTCGAGGCGACTTCAGTAAGTTATCACTGGATATTATCCTCCAGTTGTCCTAAATATCTTAAAAAGAAATAACATTTTGCGGTTGGTTTTTGTCTTTTCTTTTCTTTTTTCTTCTTTCTTTCTTTCTCTTTTTTCTTGATTAAAAATTCCAACATCGAGCATTATTAAGGGTTTTTGACTTTATGTTTTAGGGCGTTTCAGAGGGTATGCAATTATTGGAAATTTGTAGTGGTAAAAATTTCGAGTACTCGAGCTTTCTTTGTGATTTCGAATTCGAATGTTGAAGTATTTTTAATGAAATTACAGGGAACTTTGAATGCCAAAAATTTGGAATATTTAAAGTTTCTTCGTGTCTCGATGTTTTAACGTGAGAATATATCTAGTGTTAGTCGTGTAATCATATTCATCTTTATTATTTTCATTTTATAACTGAAATATTGAGAATTTCAATATACATTTGATATACAACTAGAATATCAGACACCAAATCTATATTAAAAGCTCAATCTATAATTCGATTCAATGGAAACTGATAGTCAAATCTATGGGTGTGCCGACGTGGTAACAGATCCTGACCGAAAATATTTATACCCCATATTTACTGTTCGATATACTCACGTTTACTAACAATAATTGGTGCTTAGAAACGTCGAATGTCTCAGATTTAGTAGCAGTTTGGCACTAATATTACTTTTCGATTGGAGTTTTCCAAATTTCAAGCTGTTCCGAACACAAAATCTCAAAGCGTGTACTTAAAAATTCTGAAACTATCAAATAATCGATTGCATTGGCATATCAAATCTGTAATGGAAATAAAAAAATTGAACGATGCCTGAACGTGTTCGCAGCATTCCTTTCGCCGACATCGTTTACCCGGGCAATCCCCGTAGAATTTTCCCTAGAATGGAAAATATTTGCCGCGTAATGTGTATACCGAGGGAACGGATCTTGGTGGTAAATAAAACGGAAACGTAAATAAGATGGAATATGAATCAGGCGAGATCGCTCCGAGAAGGAAATGTTTCTCCACGATACGAGCTAGATTGCTCGTACTGGATGCGAGACGCATTTCGGACGGCTACTTACGGCTGGAAAAATATTTGCTCAAATCGAAGGTGCAGGCAGTTGCTGAACGTGTCAATTAAACAGAGACAATTTTCCTACGTCCCATCGCGGGCAAAGTGTCTTTTAACCAGTGCCGTGATATTAACGATTCTAAACGATCTTCTGACACATTTCCAACCACTAACGTTTTCTTTACACATATCGGAAGCTTTAAATGATCAAACCAGGCTTTTAGAAAATTCTACTGTCAGAAGACATTTAAGAGCTTTGAACCGCAAAAATCCATTTATGTTATTTATTAACCGGAAATTTTTATAAAGTTGAAAGTTAACCAAGGCAGATAATTCCACTTTGCTTGCAAATATATATAAACATACGTATATGCATGTGATATAATTTATTTTTAACAGAAATAATAGGATGTATTTAAAAACCTATAAATCCCATGTTTAAGTAAAGAAATCGATATATCAAAGAGGTGGGTAATCAGAATGACGAGTTAATTTAAATCCTTAAACCCTGCTTAAACTTGTAATACATACTTGGAGAACACCGAGCGAACAAGTTTCCGTTAATCCCGTCATCAATTTCAAATTTCTCGCCTACTGGAACAACTTTATCCCCTGCGATGTGACACGACTCTATCTTAATCGCTCGCGCCGTTCCCTCCAGAAACAGAGGATCGTGTGAATAAAAAGGAAATGGGCAAAAGGAAAGGATCGAAGAACGAGAAAGAGGAAAGAAGAAAAAAAGGAAAGAAAGTGGATTTCACGCGAAATCTTTCGGCACTGCCGCCGCCACCCCAAGCATCGGAGAATTCGCTAACTTATATATCTACCTTTACCTACTTTGCTTGACGGCTAGATTAAGATTAAAAGATGACCTCGAGCCTCGCAAGTCTTCGGTCTCCAGTCACGCGTACGACCTTCCGGTTCTTTGTTGAAAATCCCACGAGTCTCTCTCTCTCTCTCTCCCATTTGTTCTTATTCTTTACCTGAGGAAACATCACATTTATACCTTGATTAGACGATATTTAACCTTCATCTTTGCTAACCTATCCTAAAAGTATTGTTTGTGCCGTCAACGGTTTGAGACAAAAGGTAGCTCGGTGTTTATGCGGAAAAATGAGACGAGTCGGCTTGCCGGCAAAATAGAATGGACATAACTCTGCTTGAAGGTATAGAGCTATATTAGTTGTGCGTCTACCCGCGGTGCTTCTCCGCACATCTATCGAACTATGATATACACGCGCATTTATGTATATACATACGGAGTATGTCTCCAAGTAGGTAAGATAGATGAATTCCCGCAAGGAATCTCAGCGGACGACGCAAATTTTCTCACATTTTCTTTGAGTAATTATGATATTATTTTTATATTATCGTACTCTTATATCTTATATTATTTATTTATCGTTTGTTTTGTTGTATTGTTATTATTATTATATTATTAAAATTTACCAAACTTCGACACAGTCGTGTCATTGTTGCACCATTCGCATCACAATACGAATCTTTCCTTTCTCCGTACGAAACGTACCGATACATTATGAAATATAGATAATAAACAACCACACAAATAATTGTACAGCGATCGTGAAATTAGTACAGAACATAAAAGGGATACCTCTTAATCCCCTGCGCTGCATATTTTAATTATTTACAACTCATTTTGTCTTGTATTCTAATTGTAAGTTTCACCATTTGAAAATTTGAAACACGAGTGCTATTAATCATAAATAAATACGCGCTCATTTTCATCGCCAGCCGAGATCATTACTTTGCAATTTATCATCGACGTGGGTCAATGGTTTTATCGGTAAAAGGATTTCTCGATCAACTGTCGTGGAAACTCGTTTCACGCGGAAAAGCTATCCGGCCGGTCGGTTTACTTATTTACGCCGCTCGCTCGTAAAAATCCAAGCAACTGTTGCTGCGCGAGGCAGAACGGAGAAACATTCGCGATAAATGTTGCAATTTGTTAAACATGGGCCTGGTGTTTCGCTATTATTAACAGACGCTACTGGTAATCATATCCTCCTGATGTTTGGCTATTATTACCAGTAGAGCGACTAGTAATAACAGCGAAACACCAAGAAATCTTAGCGCAATATTAACACGTAGAAACCATGAAACAGAGGAAATAGTTGAGAAATAAAAGGAAACCGGATGAAATGCAGTAAAAAAGATATTAAAAAGAGAACAATAGAAAAAGACAAAAAGAGAACAAAGTTAATTGAATAATAAATGTACGATACTGTTTTGGCTGCTACAACGTTAAATGGAACAAGAGTTACTGCAAATAGTTGATGGGATTTAAAATGTTTTAATCGATATAATTTTTTCAGATAAGATATATATATAGACACGAGGAAATAACCAGATACATAATTCAACGAGAATACAAATTTCTTAAAGATAGAATTATCGTAAATTTCCATAAGCCGAGTATAATTTCATTATAGGTACACATACATATGTATGTATAAAATATTTCATGTACTTGAATATTATTTGTATATTTTGTACGTTAGTAAGTAGTAATAATTTGATCGTGCATATGAAATATTTTAGATATAATTAGCAAGTTGCGAAAAAAACGTTTCATTTTCAAATATTTCTTATACTTTTCCAATATAAATCAATTATTAAAAAAATAAACAATATCTACATGCTAAATACACTGTTCTAGAATTGTCTTCCGTGTCACGTGTAAATGTTTATAGGCATTCCTTATATTTGTACGTTTCGTACAGAACCGTCCTAAAATCAGTCTTTTCACTTCTGCCTGTTTAGTTGCTGCAATAGAACTATTCACAGTAGCGATTCTTTCTTTTCAGCAGCGTATTAGTCAAATTTTTTCACTAATTATTTATTATAAAACTAAGACAAACATCTACAATCCCTGCTTCAGAATTCCATTAAGATTTCCGCAGAACGATCATTCTTCCATTCGAAGAAACATGCCAACTCCTTTCGTGTTTTTATTACTTACGCAAAATTAGCAAGATTTATACTTGGTGAATTAATAAGATCCCATTAAAACAATAGTTGTTCGATTCAAAGGGATTTACGTATAATTTGAACGTGCTAACAGGCCGATATCAATGAGTATAGCCTCGATGCACGGCTCAAAGGCGCGATATAACGAGCTACCTGGCTTCTTACCCTCTACACTGCTATTTGCATCTCGTTCGCGCCACACCCCCTTCGAGAAACGACGCGACTCGAACAAACGATTGCAACCAGGCAAACAGAAACGTTCGAGGTATGTATTGCTGCAGCTTGCTAATTGACGATACCGTTTAATAACAGTAACGATTATGACTGTGCTTTTAATTAACGAGTATGATAATTAATGCTCACCATGTGGCATGCTGATTGCAAATATTGACGGCTGTCCGTAGGAAATCGTCGTGTTGCGTCGTTCTCTCTTTCTCTCTCTCTATTAATTCGTAATTAACTTCACCACAACACTGTTGGAGAACTATTTTTCTTCGCGGTAATTGTCTTTCGAATGGCTTGAAACGTAGTCGTTCGATTCTCGATCGAGTTGTTTCTATTCGAAATAAATCCGAAATAATTGAATTAGTAATTATCGTTTAGAATAAAAATTTCTTTCTATACTTGTGGTATTTAAAAAATCGAGAAAGATCCAAGTATGTAATATAATAGATTATAGATTCGTTGGGTTTATATTTAATCGGCGCGACGTTATAAGTAGAATAAGACTGTTTCTGGTTAGGTAGCTCGGATTATCAAAATAGAATTATTCTTTTCCCAATGAAGATCTGACGTGTGTGGAATAATTTTCGCTTATGACACGTTAAATATGTATTGGCTATTTCAAGCTAGGCTGTTTCGTTTCGTTTTAATTCATCGTCGATAAATCGTTGATAGAGTAAGTAATGTAAGCCAAGTATCTGTGTTTTTGATCAGACCGTGATAAAGATAGAATCGTCCTTCGTTTAACAGAAATCAAATAATATAAAATAGATTTAGTTTGATAAAAAAAAAAAAAAACGATAAGAGTATGTGGCTTGCGAAATACGAATAGTACAAGCTTTATTAAAAAACAATTCTTTCCATTTTATATTTTATTGTGGGAATAATAGCTAATATTCTATTATAAAATGTTATTCTATGAAATTCTAAAATCGAACGATCAAATAGTTGGAAAATTAAAAATTTTAACAAAAGAAACGCATCATCTGAAACTGGAGTAGTCATATCTTTTAACGATAAATATATCAAAGTATGAATAAATTAGATTTTCCAAGAATAAAATTGCACCATTCCGAAACTAAAGTCTCCTTAAGGAAGAAGGAGGAATAAAAGTGAAACAATTAACTTAGATTTAATTTATGTACACTATTGGCGAAACTCTCGAGTATTCTGAGATCCTAGTTTCGTAAAAAAGGATGCTGGTATAATGATTCGTTACTTCGATTACACGATTCGTGTCCTAGTTAAAACGAAGATTCCACGCTGCTGAGAAGCTTTCGACATAAGACGATGCGATGCAAATATTAAATTAAGATGTCGCGTCGGTGGAACAAGTTTCACCAGAGCTTTAGGGCCAATTTAAAGCCGCCTTTGGAAATTGGTAAGCTCTTTCTGGATCCTCGTTTAATTGCAGCTTGTTTCGTAGCTCCGGACCTGATTCTTCTTTTTCTTCTTCTTTCTTCTTCCTTCTTCCTTCTCCGCCACCTGTCCTCCCTTCTTCGTTCTCGTTGCCTCCTCGAGCAACTTCTGTTTTAAATTAAGCAGCTTCGAGGGGGAAAAACTGTTGCCTGAATCAGTCTAAGACTCAGCTCCGCTCGTAAGTCGAACCAAGTTTCTCGTAGGCTTTCCAAGAGATTCGAATACGAGAAAAAAGATTAATATTCAATTATTAATATTGTTGAGAAATATTTTAAGTCATTAGAAGCCAACGCTGCATTTTTTGTTCAGATAATTTACATTATACATATATTTATCATTTTGATACGATTTTTGATCTGGATAAAATAATATATAAGTCGTTTTATTTATATTTTTTAATTATACTACGTTCACACAACTTTTACGTATTATTTTACTTCCTTGTTCTTATTGAGTCAATCTTGATATTACTTATATCTTTTGCATAGATTTAAATTCGTTAAACTAGTAGAATTATCAACAACAAACTATCTAAAATTATTAACTTTGCTATTTTTCCCCATTTTGTTAGACTTTAGTGTTGCGTAAATCGTGTTGTTCAGTTTTTATGAGTTTGCATATTACAATATATGCAACATATATAATATCCCAGTTGTTTTAATTTCGTAATTTCTCGGCTCGGCACAAGATATCGTAACGTAGTGAGAGATCAGTGACTTATATATTAAAATTCGCAGATTTGTAGAATAATGGCACGCGTGTGAGCTGTTTTCAGGCAACGTTGTTTTCGATGATCGAGCACAGTTTTGCCGACTTAATCCTCTTATTCCAATTTACCGCGGTCAAAAGACACTTGTTCTCTGAAAATTTCAACAAAATCGATCCAAGCTGAATTACTCGTACGTGTTAATCTTTAATTGTTCTAAGCCAGGAAATAATTTTAATAAAATTTGTACGCAACATATTCATTTCGCTAAATTTACCCCCATTTTATATCGTTCCATTTTTTTGTTTTTAATAATGCGTAATATACTTTCGCAAATATCGTTCTCTTTTCTATAGAATTCTCTAAGCAGATTAAATTAACGATATAGGCTGTTAAACATTACTTAAGCTTCAACCCAACATTTTTCGATACAATTCTTTAAAGTCTTCACTTTCTTAAATACAAAGTTCGATAAACAAATTCCATTCTATAATATATACAAATTTCGTAGTTATTTAATGCATACATCTTTTCCACGAATCTACATCTTATTGTATCTGAAACCTAAAACCTTCCTAAATCATCTTCAGTTTCATTGCGTCCTTCTTCTTTCTTTTTAACATGACAGTATAATTTATTTTTAAAGTTATCTTTTGTAAAATTTCATACAAACAAACTCTCTATTCCCCTGCGACTCGACAAATTTTATTCTTGTCTAAATATAAAAATCTCAACTCTCTCCGATAAATATTATGTCTTCCCCTTAATCTAAAATATTTAAAGAAACGTAAAATAATTTGTCGAAAATTTATCAACTTTTTCTAACACGTCATCAGCAATACTTGTACCATAGACAAGGAAGTTGGGTAGAACTTGGACTTCGGAAGAAAGCGCATTTTGTGATCCCGTTGACCGCGGATTTGTTATAGAACCTAGGATCATTGTCAGTATCATCTCGAGTATCTAATTACCACGGTTACTTGTCAAATTCTATAATACTCATATTTGTACTAGGAAATATCTTCTCCATTGCATAATAACAATGTCTCATCCAAATGAAGAGTCGTTTCACACCCCTAACCCCAACTCTAATCATAATGTGAACCCGACATATATATGTCGGATTCGTATAGGATTGAATATAACACAGGTGCAATATAACACAGGTGTAGTTTATTATAACAATGAGACTGGTACAGTTCGGACGATTAATCACAGCGCTTAGGCACTCGCGACTCTAGTGACAATGGTCTCGAGGTCGGTGACGAATCCGCGGTCAACGGGGTGTTTGATGAACGTTTTCGCAAAATCTAAGTCAGACTCTTCTGTTAGCAAACGCGAAATAATCACTGATCGTAGAGACGTTACTCTTTAATTGATGAGATCGCAAGAAAGAATGACTTTCCGTCCCGATGATGCCACGGAGGAAAAACTATACGGGGTGTGTCTAAGAACACGAGATCCTCGGATTCGTCGAGGAAAACCTTCGTTCGGAAGGTGAGGGAAATTGACGTTGCTGCTAATTGGTCAATCTCCATATCGGTGGTTAGAAAAGATGCTAGCCGGCCTCAAGGGAAGGTTACTAGTAGGGGACGCTGTTCGTGAGAAAGTAAATTTCTCCTGACTTCCCGTAGTTGAGACAAAGACTGTTTATTTGTTTGAAGGACTTTAGTTAACTAAAAATCTTAAGGTTTATAGCGGGCCCTTAGGCTAGCTGAACACGTACTGCGAAGCCGCATCGACATCTGGCAATCGTCTTACTCGAAGAATAGGGTCTGCACGTGGCGTGCTACGGGACGGAGACCGTTGGAATGTTCACTGTCGAGTGTTGCAACTATTTCCTTTTTAAGGAGAGCTATACTATTGCTCCATACCTTTATTAAACAAACGTTCATCTCTCGACCGCGACTACGTCTGGTGACCAGCTGTCGCCGCGAGCCCAAACTCACTATCGCAAGTTTCGAACAATTACAATGGACGACTACAATTGTTTAGTTACGGCTATGGTAGAATCTAAATTACAATGTTGCAGGATTTTCCCCAAAATTCCAAAGGCTCCCGTGTTCTTTCATCTCCGACATATATATGTATTACATTCGTAATAAAGATCCGTATTTTAGTAGTCATGGTAACGTTAACACTAATAAAAAAGAATATGTCTTATAGCAGTATTTTCAATAACAAACGTACTAATAAGGGGCGCAGGAAAAGAAACAACGCAGTAGTCAGAAGGGCTACTGAAATTCAATCGTCTTCCACTCTATATAAATCAGATCAACAAACCGTGAGTGAAACGTAATATTCTTCTTATTTCGTAACGCTAATTTACTACTAATATTTGTGAAACAGAAAATTCTCAAAATCAAACGCGAAGAGTACTGCATTATATCTGCAGTATCGATTAATCTATCATTTTCAAAAAAAATAGAAAAAAAAATAAAAAGTGTCTGAAAACTCCCGACATTTGATACGCAACGCTAACAAATATTAATCTATGCATTCGTATTGAATCAGTACGCAACACTAATAGCAAGAGATCTCAGTGCAACCATTTAAAAGGTTGCTGATGAACGATCGCATTTGTACAGCTCTTGTAGCTTTATCTAGCGATCCAGGTACAGTCTCCGACAAATACAGTCGAAGGATTTTGGGCATTTTGTAAACGCAACTCTACTTAACAAAACGCGATCACTCATTATCGCAACGCTAACTCTTAAACTGAATTCAATGGAAATTACTATTTATTATATAAAAAAGCTACTTCAAATATTCTGATATTCCAACTTATAATACTATATAATTAATTAAGAACTAACATTTTTACAATCTAATTTTAAACAATATGAAACTGGATAAATTCTGATACGTATAATTCTCTAAGAAGTTCTAAAAATTCAGAATAAAAATTGCAAAAAATTGCAAACACGATTATCATTTTATCGCAACTCTAATTCAAACCGTAATCATCCTCTCGCGACATTAATAAAAAAAAACCGCGATTTGCCCAATGGGATGATGAGACGATATATATATCGGCCAAAAAAACTACTACTACTACTACTACTATAAATACTAAAAGCGAGTATAGTGACAAAATAGTAACAAGAATGACTTTCCATGCTCTGGATGATACAGGGGATGGGGAGTCATTCGTAGTTGCCCTCTTCTATGGCAATTTTCCGGGCCTCTTTGGCTTATAGCCTCTTCTTTCTTCGAGTGCAATGCCCGCTGAAACTTAAATCAAAGCTCGAGTCTTCCTAATCGCAAACAAAAAAAAACTTATAAAGGTAAATTAAAAATGTAAACCGCGGAAGCTGATTCAAGTGCACATGGACTGACCAACGATCACTTGTCGTTGTTGTTCAGCATGTGCGAGCTCGAGCAATAAACGTCCGCTTCGAGCCTACTCGCGTCCGCGTCCGCGAAATTCGAAAAATCAATAGACAAAACCAGAGACGAGAGCATGCTCTATTTGTACCAGTTTCACCGTCGATTTCTCAAATTAGATTTCCAGAAACAGGTTGGTCACACGAAAGCGCGCCTACCCGATCAGAGACTGTGCCAACCTGCCCGGCCCTACCTACTTATAATTAACAGACACACTAGAAAGTATACTACCTATCCTACCTAGCCCTATATTTAAAAAATGGCAAAACAGGCACACCAACACATTCGCGCCACTGATCTCACACAAACGCTCGGGCGCAAAGATCTTACACTAGAGAGGACGTCCTGGGACGCCTCCGACACCCGAGCTTAACAAACAGCATGCGCGCTCTAAGGTACGTACCTTATTTTTTCCTGAAATCGACTGACGAAAGCTAGTGACCATTGCGCAAAATAAAACACGTCTAAAGAAATTACCTCGTTAGAATAAATGTAAGTAGACTTGGAATTATGATTGTAATTGACAGAAATGTTAATTGAATTAATACATGTCTCAACATTTTTTATACTCTAAGTTGTAACGAATGAAAAAACGACGCAATTCCACAGCCTAACCACACACACACACACACACACACACACACACGCGCGCGCGCAATGTGGAATATTCGTCGTGCACGAATTATAATTAATAATTATGGTCATCGTGCCCAATGTCCTTCTCCCATTCAAGTAGCACCTGGGCACATGAATGAGATCCTGACAATGGGCACGGAAAGGATTAAATGTGAAAATCCTGATCTAAAAATATGATTAGTTTGTCTAATTTGTATTTAACGGACTAACATTCTCCGATTTTATATTTTGTTACTTAATTTCAGATTATAATAACTCTACTATATTAATTTAATAAATCACTGAAATTTTAATATTATAAAAAAAGTAGCATTAATTGAAGAAGGACTAAGACTCGATGTTTAAATGGTTAAATCGAAATGTATTACTAAGATAGAAATAATCTTAGGCGATCTCTTCGTCAAAACACTTTCGAAAATACAGAAGCAGCGTTCAAAATTATTGTTTCGAGACAAAAATCTGCCTGCCGTGAAGTTCCTTCTTGCACATAAAACTTTACACATTCTTGTACGAAAAAAATGAATTTTAACTCATATTTTAAACTCTATCTGAAGTAAAATAAACGAATGTGACTTAATATTGTCACGAAAGAGAAAATTAAATTCAACATTATTTGTTGTATCGTGTATTGCCTGTATCGTCATTATCAATTGAGCGAATTGTAGCTTTCATAGCAGCGAAATCGGAGGGTATCCGATTTCTCCACTACAAAATGCTCAAACGAGATCATTTCGGTATTTCTTGTTTATACTAAAATTCACTGCTTAAGATTCAAAATTGAAAATCCAACGGTGGAAATAGAGGTTCTGAAAAGCCTGTTACAAAACAAAACACGATGAGTGGTTGCTGATTATTTGAAAAGTTGAAGATAATAATAAGATATTAAATTCGTAATTTTACTAATAATAAAGATTGAAATTCTAATAAATATCGAATAAATATATAAACTGAAACTCTAATATAAAAGTTTCGAATCTGCATATTAAGAATTTAATGATTTCTAAAATATGTAGACGTTTCTTTTATAATTCCATGTTGAAACATTAACTCTTTTTATCTTATTAAAAGAACCTTTTTTTCCTTTTTACGTGGAGGAAATCCACAGGGACACCCGTCCGCTTCTGGGGAAAACGGCGTGGTAGTGTCGGACTCCAACCGACTAAAACCTCCACGATGACCGTCCCTGTTGAGATCGAGGGATGCCCGGAACCGCTACGAGCGACACACCGCCCCCACCCCTCTCACGCACAATAATACATCCGCTAATGGCACGGTGTGCGGCCATGTCACATCGTGCCTCGTCGCCGGAACCGCCGTGCAAGGCCGTCCGGGTCCCCAACCGGACTGCTTGGTGGCCCCTAGGGGGGCGCGGCGGACGTAGCGCGCCTCGCCGAAGCGCGTCCACAGCCTCTGCCGCACCCTCGCCGGCCGATCCTCTCGGGGTGGGAGTCCTCACCCGCTCCGCCGCCTCCATCCGGAGCATAACCTGCTCGCAGAAGGAAAATGAAAGGACAATCTGAGAAGGCCCTAACCTTCAAAATTTTCAATCAAATTCTACTTCTTAATCGATATTATTCAAAGCAAAATATACAGAATAGACATAATCGAAGTAAGATATGTAAAGATACTTACGTTCTTGGTTTCTGAGCCACCGTTAGATCAGTCCCAAAGAAGACGAACAAGTTGAATCTGTATCTGTAACAAAACATAAAATACAGTTAACATCGTTAATGAGTAATAACGAACTCGAAATTTTTGGAACGTTTATAGCTTTTTAAATTACCGATCGTTTTTATTTTCTAATTAACGATAGTTCGAACAAAATATAGAAAATTGAACAAATTGAAATACTATGAGGATACCAATTATTCCCTATGGAAAGCCACGAAAAAAATAAAGAAGCCAATTAAACCAGTCCCAGTAATCAGAAAAGCAGATAACACATGGGCAAGAAGCAACGAAGAGCAAGCCGAAGAATTTTCCAACCACCTATGCATCACATTCACACCACATAATATCACCAACAGTAACCCCAATCGACATACGGACGAGAATGCGCTAACCATTAATACCGCATCTGACAAGCAATACACCATAACTAAAACAACGGCACAAGAAATTAGAAACATTATCGAAAAAACAAAAAACAACAAAGCACCAGGAATCGATCTAATCAATGGAAAAATCTTGAAAAACCTTCCCCCAAAAGCGATACGACTAATAACAATAATATACAATGCAATATTAAGAATCCAATACTATCCTAAACAATGGAAACTAGCACAGATAATCACGCTACCTAAACCAGGCAAGGACCCACACCAATCAGCATCCTACAGACCAATTTCACTACTTCCCGTTTTTTCCAAAATATTGGAAAAAATAATTTACGCCCGCCTAAAACCAATAATAGAGGAAACAAAATTAATACCAGATCACCAATTTGGATTCAGAAACAAACATTCTACAATAGAACAAATGCACAGACTCGTCAACGAAATCCTACAGGCGCTAGAAACAAAACAATACTGCACGGCACTCTTTATGGACATCGAAAAAGCATTCGACAAAATTGATCATGAATAATTACTACAAACTATCAAAATGAAATTCCCGGATCAAATCTACAAATTGCTCAGATCCTACTTAAGCAGCATAAAATTCACAATAAAAATCAAGGACACCTACTCTGAAGTCAAAGACATTAAGGCAGGAGTCCCGCAAGGAAGCGTCTTAGGACCCATACTATACACAGTATACACGACAGACATACCGACAGCTGACAACAGTAAAATATTAACGTTCGCAGACGACACAGCTGTACTAGTCAGACACTCTAACCCGGAAACAGCAGTCATGCTACTACAAGAACACATCACAAAAATAGAAAAATGGCTCCAAGATAAACAAATTAAAGCAAATCCCAACAAATGCAACCACATCACATTTACACTGCGAAAACAGAAGCCTCCAAGCATCTTACTGAACGGTACGCACATATTACAAACCAAGCAAGTTAAACACCTAGGGCTCCACTTAGAAACACGAATTACATGGAAACAGCACATTAAATCAGTAATAGACAAAATTCAGAATACAAGGAGACAAATGTACTGGCTAACAAGCCGAAAATCCAAACTAAGTCTAGAAAACAAAGTAAGAATATACAAAACAATCATAAAACCAATATGGACATACGGAATACCACTGTGGGGGACAGCAGCAATGAGCCATATAAAGAAAATCGAAACAATGCAAGCTAAAATTCTAAGAACAATAGCAACTGCCCCATGGTACGTTAGAAACGAGGAAATTCGAAAGGACCTGGGAATACCAACGATAAAAGAGGAAATAAGCAGGTACGCGGAGAGATACAAAGCAAGAACAACAACACATCCGAACCGACTGGCTGTGGAAACGATTAAAGCAAGCATAGATAGAAGACTAAAAAAGATACACCCAACGGATCTCACTAAGGACGTAGCCTAGTAAACGCGATGATGGAGCCCCACTGGGGGTAACCATCCACATGCTATATTTAATCCATAAGCTATATCATTTTACCAAATGTCCTACTGGACAAATTGTAAAATTAAATAAATAAATTAT
>JACXIX010000023.1:5394228-5473564 GCA_014737535.1 Bombus cullumanus | reverse complement strand
TTAGGGGAATATTCGCTTTCTCCGTAATTACTGCGAGCGCATAATAAACCTAAGGACTTTTTCAAGAGCCATCCATAAACCGAAAATGCAGGAACAATGATTCCTTCGAGGTTTATTGGGGGTCTGAATAGAGAGGTGCAGACCCTTGGCGGCCAGGTAGTTAGAGACGTCGCGCGGTCAGTCTTACGCGACGTAACAGTTATACTATATAACGTAATACATTATAACGTTATGATATATAACGTAATAAGTTATATCGTTATACTATATTGCGTAATACGTTATAACGTTATGCTATATAACGTAATACGTTATAACGTTATAATATATAACGTAATACGTTATAACGTCATACAATATAACGTAATACGTTATAACGTTATACTATATAACGTTATACTATATAACGTAATACGTTATACCGGTACACTACATAACGATGTACTATATAAAGTAATACGTTATAACGTTATACTATATTGCGTAATACGCTATAACGTTATACTATATAACGTAATACATTATAACGTTATAATATATAACGTAATACGTTATATCGTTATACTATATTGCGTAATACGTTATAACGTTATTCCGTATAACGTAATACGTTATAACGTTATAATATATAACGTAATACGTTATATCGTAATACTATATTGCGTAATACGTTATAA
Organism: Bombus cullumanus; assembly: GCA_014737535.1. Classification (NCBI taxonomy): domain Eukaryota; kingdom Metazoa; phylum Arthropoda; class Insecta; order Hymenoptera; family Apidae; genus Bombus; species Bombus cullumanus. The sequence continues at coordinate 5,472,887 of JACXIX010000023.1, read as the reverse complement.
CGTTATACTATATAACGTAATACGTTATATCGTAATACTATATTGCGCAATACGTTATAACGCTATACTATATAACGTAATACGTTATAACGTTATACTATATAATGTAATACTATGTAACGTAATACGTTATAACGTTATAATATATAAGGTAATACGTTATAACGTTATACTATATTGCGCATTATGTTATAACGTTATACTACATAATATATACTACATAACGTAATACGTTATAATGTATTACGTTATAACGTTACACTATTACATAACGATGTACTATATAACGTAATACGTTATAACGTTATAGTATATAACGTAATACGTTATAACGTTAGACTATATAACGTAATATGTTAGAATGTATTACGTTATAACGTTTCACTACATAACGATACACTATATAACGTAATACGTTATATCGTTATAATATATAACGTAATACGTTATAACGTTATACCATATAACATAATAAGTTATAACGTTATACTATATAACGATATACTATATAACGTAATTCGTTATACCGTTATACTATATAACGTTTTAGTATATAACATAATACGTTATAACGTTATACTATATAACGTTACACTACATAGCGATATACTATATAACGTAATGCGTTATAACGTTATACTATATAACGCAATACGTTATAACGATATACTATATAACGTAATGCGTTATAATGTAATACATTATAATGTAATACGTTATAACGTTATACTATATAACGTAATACGTTATAAAGTTTTACTATATTATGTTATACTATATAACGTTATAATATATAACTTAATAACTTATAACGCTACACTATATAACGATATACTATATAACGTAATACATTATTACGTTATCATATATAACATAATGCGTTATAATGTAATACATTGTAATGTAATACGTTATAACGTTATAGTATATAACGTAATACGTTAGAACGTTATAGTATATGATGTTATATTATATAACATAATATGTTACAATGTTATACTATATAGCGTTATACTATATGACGTAATACCTTATAACGTTATACTTTATTATGTAATACGTTACAACGTTATACTATATAACGTAACACGTTATAATGTAATACCTTATAACGTTATAATATATAACGTTATACTATATAACGTAATACGTTGTAACGATATACTATATAACGTAATACGTTATAACGTTATACTATATAACTTAATACGCTATAACATTATACTATATTACGTTATACGTTATAACGTTAAACTATATAACGTAGTACGTTATAACGTAATACCATACCACGTTATACCATATAAGATTATATTAAAAATTTAATTAGTAAATATACAGTGACGAAGACAAAGGACACAGGTGTTCGTATGAAAATTATAGCTGAAGATTATTCACCAGTATACCAAATCCCACGGTGATTATCAGCAGAACAAAGGAAGCAGGTTAATAAAATCATCGGTTGGTGGTCAAGTGAAAAAACTATACGTCATTGTGTGTCAGAATATGCAAGTCCAATTGTGATAGTAGAGAAAAGAAGTGGTGAACCGCGACTGTATGTAGACTATAGATTATTAAACAGAAATATTGTTAAGGATAGGAACCCGTTACCATTAATAGAAAACTAGTTAGATATGCGGACCATGCTGATGAGGCAGCGGGCGTAACTCGCCTGCCGCTCCTTCTGCGAGCAAGTAATGCTTGCAACAGTGTGGGCGGAGAGAGTCAGAGTGCGGCAGCGTCATCCGTCCAGAGTCCCGCACCGCGGGGCTTCGGTCGGTTAGCCGTCGATAACTGCGGCACCACTGCCGTCCTAGGATGCCATAGGTGTCGTCACGCCGAAAGAGTTTTTGGAGATCCCCGGACTTACACGATGTGTTGAGAAATGTTAAGCTAGTATGATCGCTAGTTACTACAAGCTAAGTTGGTACGACTCCTAGCGACGCTCTGTTCTCTTAGAAGTCGTCCTCGCACTAATTGACTGTGTGTCCCCTTAGTGGTAAAACGTGTTGTACGAGGCGGAGATATATACCAAGTATAAAATCGAATCTGTGTGAATCGGTTAATTAACAACCCCAAACCTACATTAATTAACAGGTTATAGGCCCAGGGCAGTAAACTGCGGTAATTAGGAGTATTATTTTTTGAGTTTTTGTATTTTTTCTGAGATTATCCGAGAAGAGATCACGACCACGAGGGAATGGGTGATGTGGATAAGGTTATGAATCCGATCCTGAGAAAGAGAAATTATGAGTATTGGAGGACAATGACAGAAGCCTCGCTAGTTTTCCTGGGCTGCTGGAATGCAATTGAGCCAGGATTTACGCCAGCAGAAAGGTTGAGACCAGACTGCATAAAGATGGACAACAAGGCACGTGCGTACATTTTCCGGCATGCCCGCCCTGAGTATCTCGGGGATATCAGACCTTTGAAGACAGCAAAGGAATGCTGGAAAGCACTGGAAGACGTCCATGGGAGATCTTCGTCGATGGACATTGTTTTATGCATGTGGGAACTCGGGACTATCGAGATGAACCCCGGCATGGATATCTCCACGTACTGCGGAAGGATTCAGGATCTATGTGATAAACTGTCCAGCGTAGGTATAAAGATTGAGGATCACGTTATGGCATGTTTCCTTTTAGCCGGCCTCGTGGCGGATCCAAACTACGCGACGTACCTCAGAACAACGAGGATAGATAAAGACCTCAACGCGAGGAATGTGAAATCTGACCTTCTACTCGAAGAAAGGAGGATCGACGCGCCGGCGGACTCGGCCGAGAAGAATAGTGCAATGGCGGCCAGGAGCCAATGGAGGCCCAAGCCTCAACAGAACAAAGATGGCGCAAGGCCGAGGCACAGAGACCCAAAGGATCAGAAGTGCTACAAATGTGGCAAACAGGGCCACATCTCATACCAGTGCCAAGAGGGGAAGGAAGATAAGGAGGTGAAAAACCAAAGAGAAAACAGGAGACAAGAAGAAGGCAGGAAAGAGAGAGAGCCAGGAGACGAGTCGAGATCCAAAGGGCTTATATCTATATTAGCTTTACCGTCCATCAGTCATATGGAAGGAGATAGAATAAACTACCTTGACTCGGGTGCTTCAAATCACATGACTCTGGACAGGCATCGATTCGTGGACCTCGCACCCGCAACCGGCCAGATCAGAATTGGTAAGGGACACCTGGAGGTTAAAGGAAAGGGGACGATAGTTGTGAAAATGGCTAAGTTCTGTGGCGGTTGGACTCTGTCTTTATCAAACGCTCTATTGGTGCCTGAGCTAGATGTGAATCTAATCTCGGTTAGGCAGTTAGCAATGAAAGGAGTCACCACAGTATTTACAAGAGAGGAAGCCGTTGGGACACACGATGATGGAGACGTGATATTTCAACTCAAAGGCAGGAGATAACGTATACTATCTAGAGACAATACCATCTGAGAGGCAAGTAGCAAACGTCTCAGTGGAGAACGATCAGGCGGAACCTCGGGAGGATGACAAAGACTTTGAAGTCATCGAGGCAAAGGCCTACAAGGCTGCATCGTGGCACGAGAGACTAAGCCACCTGCATGGGAATGCGATGAGGAAAATTCCCGTAAGTAGCGTGAGGGAGGACTCGAGAAAATATGAGGAACTATGTGGAGTATGCGTGAAAGGGAAAATGACAAAGGTGCCATTTCCGAGGACAGCTCACCACATGTGTAAACGCCCCTTGGAGATCATTCACAGTGACGTCAGTGGCAGAGCTCAGTGCAAGTCACTAGGTGGGGGTAATTACTTCGTGACCTTCAGTGATGATTTCTCTCGTTTCATGCACGTTAGGATCATCAGCAGGAAGAGCGAAGTACTTAAATGCTTCAAGGAATACCAGATGGAAGTGGAGGCTCTACAACAGTCTAAAATAAGTGCCCTCCAAACTGACAATGGAGGTGAGTACACAGGGGAAAATTTTGAAAATTACCTAAGGAAGAAGGGTATTTTACACAGGAAGACCGTCCCGAGGAATCCAGAGCAAAATGGAGTTTCCGAAAGAGCAAATAGGTTCAGATGTCTAGGTGTTTACTCATCCAATCAGGGCTGCCCGAATATCTGTGGGGAGAAGCTGTGAACACCGCATGTCATATAAGGAACCTAAGCCCATCCGCTGCTGTCGGAGACAAGATTCCATTGGAATTGTGGAAAAGTAAGGGATGCGACATCCAAGGGGAGATAACCAGACTGAGGGTTTTTGGATGCAGAGTCTGGTATCTTAAAAGCCCAAGCAGAGGAATGTTCGATAGCAGGGCAGACGAAGGGATATTTGTAGGTTATGACCGACAGGTGAAGGGTTATAGGATATACCTGCCGAAAACCAAGAAGGTGATAATATCTTGTCACGTCAGGTTCGAGGAGAATGTATTTCCCTACAAAGATGCAAAAGTGGACACGAGCAATATAAAAAGGAAATTCTCTGAGTGGATATGGGACGTAGAAGACTTTGAACTTGGAAGGGGAGTTGATCAAGTCGACGTTGAAACTCAAAGTGACGGTGAAAACGATGAAGGCGAAAGTGACTACTTCATGGACAGTTTAACTAATGAGAGTAATCGGAATGAGGCTGTGAGTGTACCGACTGTACCCAGGAGGTCGGCAAGATTACACAAGCCAAAGACGTGTGATAGTTGTGCTCATATTGCAACCGTTTGCAAGACTCAAAGCATGTGTGTGTCTGTGAATGTGTATGAAGCCCTGAGGGGACCAGACGCTCAAAAGTGGACTGACGCAATAACTAAGGAGTTAGACAATCTAAAGAATAAAGATGTGTGGGACATTGTGCAAAGACCGTTGAACAGAAACGTTATTGCAAGTGGGTGCTTGTCATAAAGAAAGACCCCGATAGATATAAGACTAGGCTTGTAGCTCAAGGAATCTGGCAGAGGCCTGGAGTAGATTATTCCGAGACTTTCAGACCAATAGTAAAACGCAGAACTCTAAGAATTCTGCTTGCTCTGTGGGCAGAAAATGAGTGGGGTTATGAGCACATTGATGTGGAGTGTGCATACCTCAACAGTCCTCTGGATGAGGATATATACATGGAGCAACCAGAATTCTTTGAAGTTCCAGGAAAAGACAGGACTCGATATGTGTGTAAACTTAAAAAGAGCCTGTGTGGACTGAAACAAGCTGGGAGAATGTGGTTTATACACATTAATAGGATCTTGAAGGATATGAGTTTGAACCCATGTATGATTGACCCGTGTGTATGTGAATGCGTCCAAGGATTTGATTGTAGCTGTGTACGTGGACGACATTCTTGTGTTTGGAACTAAGGAGTGTGAGGCCGGTTTTGACATTGAGTGTGATGAGCCCTTCGATAATAAATTGTACGAACAAGCTGTGGGGCACATCATATATGTAGCAACTGTAAGTCGTCCTGATATCGCATGTGCAATAGGGAAATTAAGCCAAAGATGCGCGAACCCGACTGTATCTGATTGGAAAGCGGTGAGGCGAGTTTTTAAGTACCTGCTGAAAACCAAAGACTTAAAGCTAGTATACCAAAGGACTAAACAACCTTTGAAGGTGTTTTGTGATTCGGACTTTGCGGGCTGTTCGGTAGATAGGAAATCTAGGAGCGGGTATGTCTTCATACTCGCTGGTGGTGCAATATCTTGGTTGTCCAAGAAACAACCAATTATAGCTCAGTCGACATGCGAAGCGGAGTTCGTGGCAATGCAAGAGGCAGCTAGGGAAACTGTGTGGATTTCCTTACTGTTAAGAGAATTGGGTCAATCGTCATATTGCCCTCGTCTATGCAAGATATTCTGTGATAACTCGGGGCTACTTCATGGTCCAAAGATGAAGTAGTCGCTGAAAGCTCTAAGCATGTTCAAGTGCGATATTTTTATGTTAAGAACTGCGTGTAGAGAGGAATACTAGATTACACCTATGTACCTAATTCCGAGAATGTTGCTGACATTTTCACCAAAGGTTTAAATAGAGTTAAGGCTCAAAACTTTACCAAAGCTATGGGGCTTGTAGAAACTACGATAAAAGGGGAGCGTTGAGAAATGTTAAGTTGGTATGATCGCTAGTTACTACAAACTAAGTTGGTACGACTTCTAGCGACGCTCTTTTGTCTTAGAAGTCGTCCACGCGCTAATTGACTGTGTGTCTCCTTAGTGCTAAAACGTGTTGTACGAGGCGGAGATATATACCAAGTATAAAATCGAATCTGTGTGAATCGGTTAATTAACAACTCCAAACCTACATTAATTAACATAAGTTACCATCGTTTACATTTGAATCAAGTGTATCAGGCTTGTAGCTTTGTTTATATTTTGCAATGAGACTTCAACTTCAGTTTGCTAGATTGAAATTGCTTCCTTCGCTGGTTTACATTCGGCTTCGGCTTTTCGAGCTTTATTATAGAGTGGTCATCCACATCACATGCTTTCACCTCTAAATCCATATTCGTATTCATATTCTTCTAAATATAATTATCTAAGAGAAATGCTAGGACATCTTCAAGTTTTTTTTAAATAAGTGAAATCGTTGTTGTATTCAAGAATTTTCTGGCTTTTCTTGATTGTTCCAGAGTCTTAGAAATCGGTCAACAATAGTATACAAATTATCTCCAGAACGTCTAGCTGCATGACGACGTGCCTGTAATATTTTTTGTGTACCACGATAACTGAAAACCCCGAAGCCAACGTCGCCTGTCGACTGTTTATGGTCTGCCTTGTTCCCATTTTTTTGTCTATACGCTGTCGATGGCTTCAATGCTTCAGAAAACTAAGAAGATGTAGAGTTTTCTTAGAAGTGGTGACCTTCAACAATTTGTGAGTACACATTAAATGCCATATCAAAACAAGGAATTTGCAAAGTCTGTGCAACGGATTGTTCATACTTGATTGACAGATATCATTGTTATTTTACATCATACGTTACAAATATACAAAATATTTGTACATGTCGGAGATGAAAGAACACCGGAGCCTCCCCTTTGGAATTTTGGGAAAATCCCGTAACATTGTAATCTAGATTCTACCATAGCTGTAATTAAACAATTGTAGTCATCCAGTCCGATTGTAATTGTTCGAGATTTGTGATAGTGAGCGTGGGCTCGAGGCGACGATCAGTCGCCAAACGCAGCCGCGGTCGAGGGATGAACGTTTTTTCTAGCAAAGGTATGGAGTAATAGTATAGCTCTTCTTAAAAAGAAATAGTTGTAGCGGCACTCGACAGTAAACATTCCAACGGTTTCTGTCCCGTAGATCGCCACACGCAGACCCTATTCTTCGAGTAAGATGATTGCTAGATGTCGATGCGTCTGCGCAGTACATGTTCAGCTAGCCTGAAGGCCCGTTATAAATCTTAAGATTTAGTTAACTAAAGTCCTTCAAACAGACAAACAGTCTTTTTCCCAACTACGGGAAGATAGGGGAAACCTACTTTCTCACGAACGGCGCTTCCCGCCAGCAACTTTCCTTTGGGGACGGCTAGCATCTTTTTCTAACCACCGATATGGAGATTGGCCAATTAGCAGCAACGCCAATTTCCCTCACCTTCCAAACGAAGGCTTTCCTCGACGAATCCGAGGATCTCGTGTCCTTAGACACACCCCATATAGTTTTTCCTCTGTGGCATCATCGGGGCGGAAAGTCATTCTCTCTTGCGATCTCATCGACTAAAAGAGTAACGTCTTAACGATCAGTGATTATTTCAGGTTTTGCTAACAAAGAGTCAGACTTAGATTTTGTGAGAACGTACATCTATCATCCCGTTGACCCCGGATTCGTTATCGAACCTGAGGCCACTGTCACTAGCGTCGCGAGTGCCTAATCGCCGTGATTAATTGTCAAGACTATAACAACCCCATTATTGTAATAACCTGCACCTGTGTTGTACCGCATCAATAGCTAACTCCCGTGAAGATTCATTTGACGCCCACAACCCTACTCCCAGTGTTAACTCGACATACGTCGAGTAAACGCAAACGAGTTTTTTAGCGTAACAGAATATTCAAAATTTTTCATAATAGTGATGATGGAAAACTTTTTATTTAAACAAAAAACTTTTATTACTTTAATTGTATCATCTTATAAAACATAAAAAAAACATTCAATTTTTATTGTAACCATGTTTTGATATGAACTCTAGTTTCAAAAACATACAGGGAAATAGAGTAACATCTATCTTCGTTCAAGTGGTGTTTTCACCCTGAGAAACTGAAAATGAGCCAAAAAAATTGATACCCCTCTTGGGGTGTTCTAAAAACCTACATAGTTTCAAAAATACCATAATTTTGTGGTTAACGAAGTTCCTAGTTAGTCAAAAAAAAAAAAAAAAGAAAAGAAACGAAACCTAAAGAAACACGCAAAAAAAGTTGCAAATGCTAGAAATTGAATTAAATGGTATTCTACGTATACAAATTTACTTTTCCTCATTCCTATCTTTAATAAAAGGAAAGGTATTGAACACGATAATTAGCACGGTCAATTCAGATATGCCCAATTTGCCACACAATACCTCGAACTTTTAACGATTTGTCTAACAAAACAAACGGTGGTGACGTTTTGCCGAATATCAATGCATTTATATACAGAACAAGTCCACTACACACATGGATAAGGATGTTCTAGTGCCGTCTTCATATTTCGTATAGAGACGATTTTTAAGTCTGGCAAATTAGAACTGACAAAAGCAAAACTGGTGTTCATGCAAGAAAACGAGGAGTTTAGCACATTCTATGGAAAAGATTCCAATTGATAGTAGAGAGAATGAAGCCAGGAAGTTCTGGCACTACGTAGCAACCATGGTAATATGACTCCCAGAGATTTTGAAGGGGTGATTCCTGACGCCGAAATAAAACGAAAATCCAAAATAAAAAAATGTGTATTTGGCTTTGTTTTTTAGTTATAGATAATTAAAAATCAGGTATCCCTACCCGAGAGGAAACCTGCTTACACGAACGAAAGGAATTTAGCCTAAAATGCGGGACGCATAGTGATCCTCAACCCGAACAACACATGGGCGGCAGCTTATCTAGTACAAGTCGTAGGAAGAGTTCTGCCCGAGCAGCCGAGCTAAACAGATATGAGAAACTGTGCCTCAATGAAAATGCGACAAGTAGTGAATTTGGTGGTCAAAACGTCAACGAGCACTGTCAAATGGTAAAAACTCCAAAATGTAACAGCAAATAGCGCGAATCAAAATAACAAACAAAGGTGAAATATAGTACATAAATAAGGCTATAAATACGTTAACATGAAAATAACCAATTAACAAAGAATAGGAAAGATTAGCTATAAAAGAAATGGAAACATTGCAAAAGCAAGAAGAGAACAGCTACAACGACCAACTATCCTATCCAGATAAAAACTGGAAGGTAGCAACAGCTCACAAAAAGTGTAAAACCAGGCACAAGCGCTATGATAATTTCAGATACAGTGACTACAAGACATTCAATTCCGAAATTCTCTCAGCTCACTGATAGAAGATGTGAAAAAAAGAAAAAACCATAACACATATCGTTAAACCATCACCGATCTGCATTTATGCCCAAATAATAGATCCCCTTATTAAACTATTAAACAACACTGCCGGAACAGAAAACTACAGTATAAAACAATTAAAGCTGGAGCAAGTCAAAGAGCAAACAAATACTCCAGAAATCCTTCAACAAGTGACACAGGCATTAAAAGAGAAAAACGCTGGGTATCACACATACAAGCTCAAAACAGAAAAGAGCTACAAAGTAGTAATTAGAGAACTACACCCAAGAACAAACACAAACAATATATGTGAGAAATTAGCAAAAATCGAACACTAAGTAAGAACAATAAATAATATAACCAGATACGTTACAAAACAGCCATTGTTTTACTGTTTACTGTTTCTAATAGGACTTGAATCCAAAACTAATAACAAAGATATCTTCGACATTAACAAAATTCTAAACATGATAGTAACAATTGAGCCACTTCATTCAAAAAGGACATACCGCAATGCATACGGCGTCAACAATACGGACACACAAAAAACTACTGCAACACTAACTAATGTGCAAAAAACTACTTAACAACAAACTGCCCATACACAGGAAAAATAGACGAATAAAATGCTATACCACCGCGCACCACCACGACAGAAAACGACATTAGAAAAATGGAAAGAGTACTTTCAATCCTTAGATGACAAATATATCGCAGTGGGAGACTTCAATACAAAGCACACGCTATGGAGCTCAAGAACTAACATACCTCGAGGTAGAACACTAGAAAAATATATTAGAACTAGTAATCTGAATATATTATCGACAGGAAGACCAACATACTGGCCAACAGATCTGAAGAAAACTCCTGACTTGCTTGATTTTGCAATTATAAATGGACTAAACGCAAGCAAATTAAAAGTAGCATCCAGTCTTGAACTTAGCTCCGATCATACACCGATAATAATAGAATACACAAGCAAACCAATACTTTATAGCAATCCAGGGTTGCTTTCCAACGAAACCACCAAGTGGCAAGCGTTTAAAGAACTAATTGAGAGCAAAATCAACTGCAATATTCCACTGAAAACACTGAACATATCGAACAAGCAGTAACAATATTGACAGAAATTATAAAAGAAGCAGCACGGGCAACTACGACTTATGAACCAAATAACAGGCAAACAAAAATAATTCCACCAGATATCCTTGACAAAATCAGAGTAAAAAGAAAAGCGAAAGCAAAATAGCAAAAACATAGAACGCGTGAAAACAAAAAACATCTAAATAAACTTGCAAAGGAAATAAAAAATAAAATAGAAGATCATAAAAATAACAAATTTTTAACAAATAATAACAAAATTTATAGAGACAATCTCTGCGCACGAGAACTACTCTCTATGGAAAGCTACGAACAAAATAAAGAAGCCAATGAAACTAATCTCAGAAATCAGAAAAACAGACAACACATGGGCCAGAAGCAACGAAAAGCAAGCTGAAGATTTTCCAACCATCTTTGTAACACATTTACCCCATGTAAATGGGGTAAGACGAAGATGCGCATAATACTAGTACCTCAACTGACAAGCACTGCACCATACCTAGTACAACCGCTCCAGAAATTAGAAACATAATCATGGAAACAAAAACCAATAAAGCTTCAGGAACCGACCTAATCAGTGGTAAAATCATGAAAAACCTTTCCCTAAAAGCAATACAATTAATGACAATAATATTCAATGCAATTTTAAGAATTCAGTACTTTTCTACTCTATGGAAACTAGCATAGATCATAGTGCTACCTAAGCCAGGCAAATATCCACACCGAAATGCATCTTACAGGCCAATATCACTACTCACTGTGTTCTTCAAAATACTAGAGGAAGTAATATACAGCCGTCTAAAACCAACAATAGAGAAAGAAAAGTTAATACTAGATCACCAATTTGGATTCAGAAGTAAACACTCCACAAAAGAGCAGATGTACAGGCTCATCAATGAAATTTTACTCGCACTAGGAAAGAGGCAATATCGTACAGCCCTGTTCATGGAAATCGAGATAGCATTTGGCAAAGTGAACCATGAAAGCTTTTTACAAACAATTAAAAAACATATCCCGAAACAAATCTACCACTTACTCAAATCATACCTAAGCAATGGAACCTTTGTAGTAAAAATAAAAGACATATATTCTGGAGTTAAAGACATCAAGGCGCAGTACCGCATGGAAGCGCCTTAGGACTACTATACAAGGTCAACATACCAGCAACTACAAACAGCATACTGACATTCGCGGACGATACGGTTGTACTAGTCAATCACACTAATCCAGAAGCAGCAGTCACAATACTACAAGAGCAAAACGGAAACCACTAAATATCCAATTGAATGGCACGCACATACCACAAACAAAACAAGTTAAATACCTAGAACTCCACTTAGACTCACAACTTAAATCATATGAAATCAATAATAGACAAAATACGGATAAAAGGAAGACAGATGTACTGGTTAACTAGTCGAAATTCTAAACTCAGCGTAGAATATAGTTAACGCCACATGGTATGTCAGAAACGAGCATTTAGGTAAAGACCTAAAAATACAATGGTCAAGGAAGAAAGATACGCAAAAAAATACAAAGAAACAATTGAAACATCTAAACCACCTGGTTGCTGAAACGACCAAAAGCCATATCACAAGAAGGCTAAGAAGAAAATATTCCATCCCACCGACCTCTTTAAAGAAATAATCCACGTGTTATATAGTAATAAAACTAGACAAATTTATCAAATGCCCACCTGGACAAATTGTAAAGCATAAATTAAAAATAAAAAAAAACTCCGACTGGAGTGAAGGAGAACAGTTATGTGAGCGTAAAGTTCACGATCTAAGGATCCGACATCATCTTTAATAGCTACTATAGATTTTTCAATTAGATTCTTACATTCGAGTATATCAGAATATATGGCTATGTCATTAGCAAGCTATACTATAATTAGATTTTTGGAAATATTGCTTGTAATATCTGGTGTGCAGAGAATGTATAGCAACTAGAGTGTCTGCTGTATGGCAGCATTTTATATAACGAGTCTGTCACGTCTGATGACTCTTTACTGTCGAGGCGGTCACTAGCTGTGCACATAGAATTAAGCGAATCGCAATAATCCTAAGGAACTGTCATAAAATGAAGCTTTTTGATTTACCGTTAAGGCCATTAATTGGCATAAAACATCTTCGAGTCAAGAGGTTCCTTAGGGTTATTGCTCCATCAGGCAAAAAGTGAGGAAACGTGGGTTTTCCCATTTTTCCCGGGATTTCACCCGTAAGCGACCAGTGGTGAGGCGATCTCCACCCAACCAGAGTTTTCCTTTGCGAAAGCATCGTCATCGAACTTCGATGGTTGTTTAATATGAACTAATCCCAAAAAGGTACTATGACTTGAACAACACAATGGTTCATTTGTGAATCTCGCTACAACGGATTCAACGTTCTCTCTCACGCGGATCACACTCTCTCGACAACGCTAGCAACACTATATCGACAACGCAACTCGCACGCCCTGACTTCCCAATTCAGACTCTCTGGTTTCTCTCCCGACACTCTCTCTCTCTCTGACCTCGCATCCCTTTTGTCTTTTCAATAGGCCCACCGCGCACGTGTTCCGCAGCCGCTCGTGGGGGGGTTACGTAGGTCCTTTCTCTCAGGCCTTTTTCCCGGTACTACATAGATATAAGTTAAACAGATGTATGATCTAAAATAGATAGAGACCAGTGACGAGATGTTGATTGATCTGTAGTCATTGAACCAGTGCAGAAATGATGATTGATCTGTAGTCGATGAACCATTGAAGTTCTGTCCAATTAACATCTGTTCAATCCAATCATTATAAATAAATTAGTAATATCACAAACATCCTCAGAATATAATTAATATTATATTCCCACCACCCGTGATACTACATCTATACTCGCCGAGCGTAATCATCTTGTCTACAAGTTGTTGGAAATATATAATATTTATAATATCTTTGAACTGTTAATCAAGCGTTATACTAATTCAACCATCTCTATTATTCTAACTGAAATAGGTGATCGATCAGTTCGTGGTGTCGATTGTCTAATCGTAACGGGAATTTACGACTCCCGTTGGCGCGCCTCCTCGCGATCGCTTCTCTCCGCGAACGGTCGAGAAACAGAGTCCGTGCCTCGGCGATGAGCCGTACCGGACCCGGGCACTCCTAGGGCCATAGTGGTTGGGATCATGCCCAACCAGCGCACTCGTTACCCAGACCTTGCTACCTGTATCAGTTTGGCCTGCAAAGGATTTCACTCGTTTCAAGACGAACTGGGCTTCTTTTCGAGCCCTACCGTCTCTCCAGGACAGTTCCGGAACAGTTGGGACGCTGCTGCCCCGCCGATGGCCATCGGGGAAGCGGAGGCAATCCCTTATCGGCCATCTGGTCAACACTTGGCCTTCAACCACTACCCTCACGAGTCTAACCTAATTTGGCCGAGCGGCGAGGCTCCGTGGTTCCAACTTACGTCATTGGTGGGACTATTGGTGTGAATGGACGGCCACATCACCGTCAGCCGGAGTTCCTGTTAATCGTTACTCGACAGTTCCAGATGGGACTCACGTAAGTGAGGGCCCAAGGCACCCGGCCTCGGTCAACGCCGATGGTCTGGTCCCGGGACTTATCTATTATACTGCGGTATCTATGGGGGACTCACGCAAGCGGGACGGTTCCCCCTGGCTTCGGGAACGTGGCAGATCCCATGGACTCTCGCAAGTCGGGGGTGCAGGTGAATTAAAAACTCCCTGCACTACCGGCGGTCCTCCCTACGGGAAGAATGTATAGCAGTGGGTTAATGATGTTCCTTTCAGGTATCCCTTCATAGACTTCTTTCTTTATACATGGGGAAATTCTTATGGACACCCCGCCGCTCTTCTGGGAAGCGATGAGTTAGTGTCGGATTTACCTACTGAAACTCCACTCCTACCTAACGCTTAACAGGAGTGCCCCGGGACTTCTTTCGAATTGCTGCCGGAGTACTCCTGCGTCTTCTCCCATTCTGAGGGAGTCATTCTTTAAGTCTAGGTTGGGCATCTAGAAGGACAACACCTCTCAACGCTATCCCCTGGGCCATCGTGCAAGTCTGAGGAGGACACAGAACCTCCTCGGCGCGACTACCCCTATAACCACCTAGGGCGACCTTGCGCCCGGCCTGAGACCCTACAAGAGTGAGAAGTACTCGCCCTCTCCCTGTCTGCCCGCTCCTTTGCGAGCATTACTTCTTGGTAAAATGTTATACAAAATAAATATAGCATGTGGATGGATACCCCCAGCGGGGTTCCATCTTCCAGGTTGTTTGTTAGGTTATATCCTTTCTGAGATCTGCTGGGTGTTCCCTTTTCAGTCTTCTTCCTATGTTTGATGTGTTTCTTGTTTTCGCAGTTAGCCGGTTCGGGTGTGTTGCTATTCTTTCACTGTACCTTCCCGCGTACCTTCTAATTTCCTCTTTGACCTTCCCAGGTCCTTCCGGATGTCCTCGTTTCTAACGTACCATGGGGCGTTTACAATTGTTCTAAGGATTTTAGCTTGTATTGTCTCTATTTTGTTTATGTGGCTCATTGCTGCTGTCCCCCATAGTGGTATTCCGTACGTCGTTCCGTAGGTACTTGACTTGCCTTGTTTGTATTATGTGCGTACCGTTCAGTATGATGCTTGGTGGCATCTGTTTTCGCAGTGTGAATGTAATATGGTTGCCTTTGTTGGAATTTACTTTAATTTGTGTAACTTGCTGCCACTTTTCTATTTTTGTGATATGTTCCTGTAGTAATTTGACTGCTGTTTCCGAGTTAGTGTGCCTGACTATTACAGCTGTGTCGTCCGCAAATGTATTTGCATTATTTTGCTATTGGTAGTTGTTGGTATATTGGCCGTGTATAGCATGTATAGAATTGGTCCTAAGACGCTTCCTTGTAGAACCCCTGTCTTGATGTCTTTGACTTCAGAGTATGTGTCCTTGATTTTTATTACGAAGGATCTGTTGCTTAAGTACGATTTCATCAATTGGTATATTTGCTCCGGGAATTGTTTCCTGATTGTTTGGAGTAGGCATTCGTGGTTTATTTTATCAAATGCTTTCTCGATGTCCATAAAGAGGGCTGTGAGGTATTGTTTGTTTTCTAAAGCTAGTACTATTTCATTAATAAGCCTGTGCATTTGTTCTATTGTAGAGTGTTTGTTTCTGAATCCAAATTGGTGATCTGGTATTAATTTTTCCTTCTCTATTGTTGGTTTTAGGCGAGCGTATATTATTTTTTCTAGTATTTTGGAAAACGCGGGAAGTAGTGATATTGGTCTGTAAGATGCTGTTTGGTGTGGGTCTTTGCCTGATTTAGGTAACATTATGATGCTACTAGCATTATGTGCTAGTTTCCATAGTTTAGGATAGTATTGGATTCTTAATATTGCATTGTATATTATTGTTATTAGTCGTATCGCTTTTGGAGGAAGGTTTTTCAAGATTTTGCCATTAATTAGGTCGATTCCTGGTGCTTTATTGTTTTTTGTTTTTTCGATTATGTTTCTAATTTCTTGTGCTGTTGTTTTAGGTATGGTGTATTGCTTGTCAATTGCGGTACTAGTGGTTTGCGCATCCTCGTCCATATGACAATTCAGGTTGCTGCTGTTGATATTATGTGGTGTAAATGTGTTGCATAGGTGATTGGCAAATTCTTCAGCTTGCTCTTCGTTGCTCCTTGCCCATGTATTATCTGCTTTTCTGATTGCTGTGACTAATTTTATTGGCTTCTTTATTTTTTTCGTGGCTTTCCATAGGGAGTAGTTGGAGTTCTCGTCTGCAGATAGTGTCTCTATGAACTTTGTGAACTCGTTATTGTTGTGTTCTTTTATTTTGTTTTGTATTTCCTTTGCAAGTTTGTTTAGGTGTTTTTTGTTTTCTTGTGATCTATGATTTTGCCATTTGGCTTTCGCTTTTCTTTTTTCTCTAATTTTTTCAAGGATGTCCGGCGGAATTATTTTTGTTTGTCTGTTGGTTGATTCAGTTATAGTGGTTGCCCATGCTGCTTCTTGAATAGTTTTTGTAAATGTTGTTACTGCCTGTTCAATGTGTTCAGGTGTTTTCAGTGGGATATTGCAATTGATTTTGCTCTTTATTATTTCTTGAAACGTCTACCGTTTGGTGGATTTATTGCATAGTGTCTCTGGATTGTTATAAAGTATTGGTTTTTTAGCACCTTAGGTTACGAACATTCGGGACCCGGGTTCAAATGCCGCATGCCCGTAGTCCGATTTTTCTTCCACGACATCTTAATGAGAAAGAAAAGCAGCAGACGCCCAGTAGCGACATCTATATCAGCAGCAGCACTATCATCTACATCCAATATCCACCTCATATTAGTCTCGGATGCGAAAAATGCCACGCACGTGTTCTGCAAACGTCTTCGATCATGGTCACGAACGCCTTTTTCCGAGTAACTTCGATTGAAGGACCGGAGGTATATTCATGATCCATTAGGCCTATTGAAGTTTCCCGATCTTTTCTGCCTGACGGTACTTACCTAACCCCATATTATGCTTTATCGCAACATTGTATATTTCGTTGGTCTTTCTTAAACAATCTTTCGGCAATACTACAATAAGGACAAGACAAGCTCCTGGAAAGAGAATCATTGTGTCAGGGTTACGAAACGCGTTGCGTGCCCGGTTCGTCATTAATTGTAGTTTTAGTGAGATGACGGTTATTCAGAACTGTTGCAGGTTCCAGGACGTAACACAGCATATCGAAAAACACCATATTCAAGGTAGAATTTGAGTGGAGACGATTAATGTTTCCTCTAATCCTTTACTTCTATAAATAATCAATATTTAATAATAAAAATAGTACATACAAAAAATGTTTATATAAGTTTCATACATGCACTGCGACCATCCTGTCCGCGAATATCTATTTACTGAGAAATCACATACACATCAAGTATTCTTGAGATGCTACTTAAATGTAATAGAACGTTGTCTTGCATAAACCACATACTTTTTTCACGCAGATTATTGATCACTACATATTATAATATTCACATACATATATATGCAATAAAAAATGAAGAAATCAGAAGAAATTACAAAAAAAATTGTTTAATCTTATACTGGAAGGATTAATTACGGTATCGTTTTATAGAATAATATGTTATAATACAAATTAATGTACAATCAAATGTGTTACGTCGCGTGAGACTGACCGCGCGACGCCTCACCTGGCCGCCAAGGGTCTCCACCTCTCTATTCAGAACCCCAATAAACCTAAGGACCCACCATAAGCTTAGGCGTTCAGTTTACACATTGAATGATATTCAAATCTACTTCCTATTAACCTCGAAGGAATCATTGTTCCTGCATTTTCGGTTTATGGATGGCTCTTGAAAAAGTCCTTAGGTTTATTATGCGCTCGCAGTAATTACGGAGAAAGCGAATATTCCCCTAATAGGAAAACTGGGTTTTCCCAGAAACTACGTCACTTAATAACGTAGGCTTTATTCCGTAAGAGCTACGAGAAACCACTGCTCTGCTTGCCACCGGACAGTCAACATCTGTGCTGCCAACACCTCGAGTCAGGCATTTCTATCCCCTCGAGTCAGTCAGTCTGTCGAATACATTCAGTCGACATCGTACATCTCATACGCGGCAACACGAACAGAGTCTCAGGTCGTACTCACTCGTAGTTGTTTATAACACACATTCTTGTATTATACCTAAGTTGTTGGTTCGGTGAAATATATGTTAACCTGTTAAAACCAGTGTCATATTTAATTTAACTACCCTTATTATCCCACAAGAAATAAGGGATCGAACGATTCGTGGCGTCGATTAACAAATCGTAACGGGAATTTACGACACCCGTTGGCGCGCTTCTTCGAGATCGCGTCTTCCCGCGAACGTGCGAAACAAAATGAAAAATTATATTTATCGCGTTGAATAGCTCTTTTAAGTTTCCGCTTTCGTTGCCGAAATGATATTATCCTTGTAAGGTAGTTCTAACCATTCTTAAACTGGTGAGCAGACCGTCCGTTTTCTCAATAAGTACATCCAACAATACCTTTAAAAAGATCATTTCAGCTATCGTGACTAATTTCGAATCGTCCCTGGCTAATTTCGAAAAAATTATAAAAAGGAAACGAAAGCGTTGACAAAGAATATCGTAAATTGTTTTTTCTGAATAAACTCTCCACTACTGCCTTGTTACGTAACATATTTTAGCGATTTTAGGAACTTCGTAAAAAAGTAAAACAGTTCTGGAAGGACAAAATCATTTATATAGCCAAAGAGAAAGGTTAAGAGGATTGTATAAACATAAAGTTGGAGTTAATTGTAAATTTAGCACAGATTTCTTATTCTGCTGTAGTTGATTTTGGGCCTTTTCATTTTTACTTCTTTGTACTTTCTTATTTCCTTTATTTCTGTATTCTTTATTATTTTCTTAATCCTTTTTATTTAATTCCAACACGAGTGATTTAAGTGTGTAGTGTGTACAGTGCGTATTGTATGTATCGCACTTATCGTGTACTTTCTTTGCAATAATGCGGAGATTATACTGAACATTTACTGTAATATAAAACGGTTGTTATTTTCGTTACGACTCTTCTGTGGACGGTCTGGACATTCGTGATAAGCATAAATTTTCTGTGGACACTCGTGGACGACGCAAACGCGGTGCGTGTGTGATCTCTGTATAAACATTGTTAAAATTATATAAATTTATACTTTCATTTATTAATTATTTATGGATGCAAGAGATTAGAGGAAACATTAATCCTTTCTACTCGAATATTGCATATTCTGTTTTTGATATGTTGTTATGAATTTCCATAAGTTAGTAGGTTTTGTTGAGGAAAATATTAGGTTGGTATGATCACTAGTTCCTACATGCAAAGTTGGTATGATTTCAAACGACGCTCTTTTGTTTTGGCGTTCGCCACGTGTTCATTATCAGAAAGTATCCGGTGTGTTCTAATGGCTCTACAGGGTGATGAAACAGAATATAGAAAATTGAATCTGTGTGAATTAATTAAATATCGAACTCCAAAACCTATTTAATAACAGGTTATGGACTCAGAGCGGTGAACTGCGATAATGAAGATATTTATTTGTTGAATTTTGTTTCTATAAATATCCGAGAAAAGGCCACGCCATAGCCGAGCAGAAGAAAATGAGCGATATGGACAAAGACATGAATCCAGTTCTCAATAAGGACAATTATGAGTACTGAAGAACGATGACGGAAGCTTCGATGGTTTTCCTGGGCTGTTGCGATGAGGTGGATCCAGGATTGTCGGCAGCAGAAAGGGTGAGACCTGAGTACGTTGAAATGGATAAAAGGCACATGCATACATTTTCCGGCATGTTCGCCCCGAGTATCTCACGGACATCAGTGGTCTGAAAAGGGCGAAGGAGCACTGGAAGAGCTCCATGGGAGATCCACATTGATGGACATTGCCTTGTGCCTGCGGGAACTGAGCACTATCGAGAAAACTCCCAGCATGGATATCTCCGCGTATTGTCGAAAAATCCAGATTCTGTGTGATAAATTGTCTAAAGCCGGTATCAAATTTGAAGATCACGTTGTAGTATCTTTCATTTTGGCTGGACTTGCGACAGATCCAGATTATTCGAGGGGCACGAGGCGGATGTGGGTTCTCAGGGCGTGGTCCTACGCCCTGGGAAACCCCGAAGAATCTGATGTTCTCCTATAGTCTGGTGGCGGCTGGTCGGTGCCTTTGGCACCCGTCAGTTCGCCGATCGGGTGCGGAGAATTTCGGAAAAGTTAGTGAGCCCATACCTGCCAAGACCACTCAACTCACCTTCTTTTGGGGCTCCCCGTCACCCCGCACCGGCTTTGACCGGGGTAGGGTGCGAAAGAGTGAGTGGCACCGGGACTGGAACCTCCGTTGATGACTGGGCTTTAATTAAAATAAATATGGACATGTCAAGGGAAAATACGAGTAACGTTTACGGTGCAGGGGAGGGATACCCCAGTACCGGCGCAGCCGCGGGTGGTAAAGCAGGCCCCGCTGCGTCATCATCAAGCAACTGTGGGGTGGACCACACCGGGGGTTGACCACAAGGCCCCCAACGCATTCATGCGTCTGGTGAAGGAAACACGAAGACTGTGAGGTCTCGGGGAAGGCCGGAGGAGCCCGATGTCACGATCATCGGCCCGGGATCTTCGTGGAATGGGAGGCTGCGGCGGCGCGGCGGCGGCGGGAGGGTGAGATCCGACGACGAGATGTCGTAGTGTTCTTTCTCTTCGGCTGCCGCGGGGGCGCTCGGCAAGCGGTCATACCGCTGGATTACTGGGTCCGCGGAAGGTGCGGGTAGTCACGCGCAATGGGTGGACGCGACCGCGGGGGATTCGGACTCCGCGTTGCTGCCGGGTCCCGATAAAAGGAAGAAGAAGGTCGTGGGGCGTGGGGTGGACACCGATAAGAGCACCGGCACCGAGGCCGTGCTCCGTCTCCACCACCGGCCATGAGCCGCTGGAGTCGGCGGCGGAGCTTTCGCGCGCAGGAATCGGCTATACGACCGCCGACTTCAGGGCCGAGATCATGAGGGAGATGGAGGAGATCGAGAGGAATGCCTCCGCCGCCAAGAACCTGAAGGGGACGAGCATGAGGCGGTTGAAGTTGGCCTCGCGGAGGGCCGAAGCGACTGACGCTGAGCTGCAGGAGCGCACGGTCGCCACCTCCGCCGTCGCTTCGACGAAGGCCAATCATTGCCGCCTCCGCATCCGCGACGGCGCAGTTGGCGAGGACGACGCGCAGAGTGATGACGCAAGGACTGAGGCCGTCGGGCGGGTGATTGTGGAAGAAGCGGAGTCGGTCCACAGTCAGGAACCGGAGGACGGCGCATACCTGCGGAGAAGGGTGCGCTATCTGGAGAGCAAGGTCAGTCGTCTCCAAGAGACGGTGGAGCGGCTGACGAAAGAATGTTTTGAGAGAGCAGTGACAGGAGAAACCTCCGACGGTGGTAGACATGCGGTAAGGAATTCCACTACGAGGGGCACGAAAGCAAATTCTCTCAGGGCCCCAACGGGAACGATTATGGGTCCTCCTCCCCCATCGCCCCTACACTCCCGGCCAGCGTCTAGCCGTTTCCGTTGTTTCGGTGGGGCGAGGAGTAATGAACGTGTGGCCGGGGAAGGAACCAAAAGATTCGGTGGTTCAGGGCCTCGAGATCTGCTGGAGGATCTCAAGGCTCTGCTCCTCCGTAAGGCGGAGGCATGGTGGAAGGAGATGGCGCTTAGCGATGTAATCCACCCGGTCACGGACGCTGCCGCCTTTTCGAGAACTGTGAGTGCACGGTTACGGCTAGCGAGAAAGTCGTCGCGATCGACCGCGGAGTCATCGGTCGACGAGGCAGACGGATTCACCACCGTCGTAGGGAAAGGCAGGAGGAATAGGCCAAAGAAGAGAGGACCAGAGGCACAACCTCCTCCAACGGCTCATGCGCTGACTGAGGGTGCGAAAATTAAGGGACGGGCGTCGGCGTCGTCGTTGCCGCTGTCACGTAAAATAAAAAGAAATTTAAGATAAAAGAAAGAAACTTTATTTTTCTTTTGACACTTGATTCACAATTTACTTCCGAGCTCTAGGCGTGACTGTTCAAGACTAACTTGGATGGTTTTAGGGGGAGTATTTAAATTCTTTTATTCGTGGGAGTGGGAAAAGGCTTCGGTCATATATTTCTGAGAATGGATCGTGAGAGTGGGGAAAAGGCTTCGATTGTATATTTCGGAGAACGGATAGAGTGGCTGGATGTCATCTCGGTGGTTATTTATGCTAGGCGCTTGGAATTTCGTTATCTCGCTGCTCTGTTTAGATTTCGTTAGTGGCATTCCCCCCTTCTTAGGTTGAACTTGGTCCCTCAAGTTTTCTTCAAGAGACTTTTGTGGAATC
The DNA here is from genome assembly GCA_014737535.1 of Bombus cullumanus. Classification (NCBI taxonomy): domain Eukaryota; kingdom Metazoa; phylum Arthropoda; class Insecta; order Hymenoptera; family Apidae; genus Bombus; species Bombus cullumanus. Next base: position 5,450,439 of record JACXIX010000023.1, on the reverse strand, counting down.
GGACTCGGCGTGGCTTGAAAATCACAGCTGATTCCTCTTCTTCTTCGAGGTGGTATGAATTGATCGGGATATAGATGTCGGATGTTGCGACCGGGGCGCTTGGTGGGGGTGTAGCATTGTGGCTGTTGATTACGGTTTCGTTTCGACAGCAAAATAAATTGATACATAAACTGTTCGGTATACAATTTTTGATACATTTGAATATTCCTATCTTGATTAATCCGTATATACTTAGCATGCCTAATGCTATGTACCCTAATATCTGGAGCGTGGTTAGTCCCCAATATTGTATATTTTTGATTCTGTGTTCGAAATTAAGTGTTTCTATCTCGTCGCCTATTTTATCAATCGTGGTTTTATAACCTTGTAAATTATTTATTACTTTTGGTGCTCGCTCGAGTTTGTCTAACAAATGAGTGAAGCTATTGTTTGTGTTGAGCGCTAGGGTTTTAGTTTTGATTTCGTATTTGACTTCGTCTCTTGTTTCGCCTATACGCATGTGTTCATCTTTGTACAATATATCGCAGGAAGTGTTGGCTCTTATGATGGAGGGCTTGTCAAGTTTTTGTAAGGTGTGTCTCATTTGGCAAATTGTGTCTATTTCTATCGGGTTTGCCGGTATCGCAATGTAGCTGTTGCTGGTTCTGAGCTGTATAAAGCTAATGTCTTCAATCTTAAGCACAGTTATTTGGCAATGTTCGATATGAAGTTTGAAGTTTATTATTTCGTTGTGACAATCGCTTCTCGAGTTTCTGTCATAGATTGGTATTGTTTGTTTGCATATATACAATTCATGTTTGATTCGACATTGCTTGTCCAAATACAATTGTCCAAATAAGTTAATTCTGAGGTGAAAAATATCGAATGTTCGACTAATGGGGCGAGAAATGCTCCATTCTTTTGAGTCGGTATGGGGTATACCTGTTCTATTTCCCATTCTGAGCCAATTATTGTTGGAATTGAAATTTTAAAGATCTTTTCACTTTGGACAAACAGTGTGAGTGTAGAGACGTCTAAAATGTCTTGGAAATTATTTTCTTCTGGTGAAAATCCTTTATTTATGATGTGATTTCCTAAAGCCTTAGCGTATTGTTCTAAGAAAGTGTGATGATTTATGATTTGGCGGCTAATAATTCCTTATTTCCCTAGTAAAATTAGATTGAATATTTCATCGAGTTGAAAGTGTAGATCTGACAAAGCGCTTTCTATAGAAATAATCTTGACTACTAGAAGTTCTCGCTTGTTTACTTGATTTATTTCATTTTGTATATCCGCATTTATTTTTTTTAATTGTTTTAGGCTGTCGGTGTTTAGGATTTTCCTAATTAGAGCAGTTTGGTTAGCTACAGTGGTTTTTAATTAGTTTCCTTCGCTAAATAGTTTGCCGATTTTCTGATTTATCAATTGTAAATCGTCAGAATCTAAGGTCCCGAAAAGTGTTTTGTTGATTAAACCTATAGCGTCTATTAATCGTTTGGTTCAGTGGGGGTTTGAGGTATTACGGGAATTTCTTTCGCGCGGATTCTGACAAGTTTCCGTTTTTGACATGCAACACAATTTTTTTTTTATAAATTCCTCTACTTTTGAGAACAAATGTGGGATTCTAAATCGTTCTTTCATTTTTGCGTAAGTTTTCTGTATAATAACATATTCAAAGATATGTGTAAAGTTGTCCTTACAAGTTTAAACACTACATTTTACTTTGATAAACCTAATATATTTGCCTTAAACTTTTCAACAATAAATTTATATTTATTTTCAATCATATCTCTAAACTTATCGAATCATTGAAATCAATGATTAGTATATAATTGAACAGTGTTAGAAAAATCCATTTAGAAGAGTAAAATATTACAAGGACAACTTAATACTGACTAATAACATATCTACTTTGTATTTAAGTATAAGTCAACATATGTTTCTTATTCTAAGACATAGATCGCATGTATAAAAAGATTAACTATCAAATTTAAATTAAAACTTACCACGTTTAACACACTCCGCCGCAACATTGAATATAAAACGCTTTCTAAAATGATGAATAATAATGATCTTAATCCTGTTCATTTCTTTAGCCTTTTTGAAATGCGTTTATGACTCGCTTCGAGAGATCTTAAATACTAAAATTGAAAAACATGACAAAAGCATTCTCTCTTTGGCTCAACAATGATGCCCAAAAAGGTACTTGAATTACAAAAATTACAACTTTCATACAATTCTTACATTCTTATAATTCTCTATATTATATGCATGTATATATTCTATGGATATAGAATATGTAACAGTTAAAATTATTCATTAAAACTAACATAATAAAACTTGCTTTAACCATCACCCACTGTTTAAAATTGTTATAAATGAAATAAAAAAAATCATTAACTGAAGCAGCCTCTAAGTTTATATAAAGTTGCATTGATGAAATAAAACTTCAATAATCATTACCATATTCGATCCATTTTATACCCTTCAACACATGAGTGGCCGATGTTTACATGTACCAAAGTAAGAACATCCCGAATTCTCAATGCACATGTAGAGTGATTTTATTGTCAGTATATGCATGAATTTTGAAATTGCATTGAAACTCTTTCAATATTTATACCTTCCAAAAAAAATGTTCCAATTTGAACTGATAATCTCCTAACAATTCTTCACTAAAATGTTTTTCTTTTCTAATCACTAATTTATTAATAAGACGAATAGACAAAAAAAACCAAATATACCATGATCAATATCGTTAATATCGAGAAAAACATATTTTTAATCGGATATCACAAAACATAACACCTTTCAGTTTTATCACTATCCCTCCCTTACAAACAAAGGAATACAATGAAGATATTGTGTCTTGTATTTAGTAATTTAGTAATCCACAGCACAGCTCCATAATTTAAGTGAATTATCTGTAAGAATTTTTCCTAAATATTGTAAACATCTGTTACAAATCGCAATATTTTCATCTATTTTTAAGTTGTGATTAAATAAACTTGCGTGAATGATGAAAAAAAGTGACCCATAGAAAATATCAGACTCTGATGGAATCAAATTATGCATAGTATTACTATGACTATGTTTACAACAAAACCATTCGNCTTGAATCAAAATTCATATCTGGTACAGATAAAATCCTTTTAATACACATGTCTTTAGAAAGAATGTTTTTGCAAGAAGCACACATTATATGGCATTTACCGGTATTAAATAACTCAGTAGTTTTAAAAGAATCTTTCAAAGAATTAACAGTGAATGCTGGATTGGTAATTATTAGCGTTTTAAAAGATCCAAATACAGAATCAGATATTGTTTGTACACGGAAACAAATCCAATTGTTTGTAATATCTAATGTTGATAATGAATCTGGTATTAATTTTACCTGTATCCTCATTTTATTTTACTGTATTTTACTGTATTTTACTGTATCCTCATTTTTCGTAACTTCAACTTTATCCGATCTCCCAGGTCTGCCTCCATGTTTCGCCTCTCTCTTTGCAATACTAGCACCCTTGCCTTCCTCTGGTTGCCTTTTATCATCCCAACTCTTCGATCGCCGACTACGTAGACACGATATTTCGTTCCGAGCACGTTGGCATAAATTCGCTTCATTAATTGCTATTACACTCGTTACTGCATTATCACTTTTCACAAACCTACTCTTATCACTATCATTAGCTGTATCCGTTAAAAGAACTTCCCTTCGTTGATGCGCACTAATTGTTTCACTTTCACTATCCGAAACTAACTTTCGCCCAACACCTTTTTTGTCTTCTTTGGTCAATTCATCTTCTACATCTTCCGATGCCTTTTGTACGGATTCTAATGATATATTTTGTTCAGCGTTGTCTGTTGATTTTGTATCATTTTCAGCAGTTGATTTACTAACTGCTTCTAATTCCTTCACTTCAATTTCGTTTTCTTTATTTGCATCATCGTCCAAAATATTTCTTATTGAAATGTTATCCTTCTTGTTATGATCTTTCTCTGCTTCTCCTAAACTTTTACTTCTTTTATCAAACCATTCTTGNTAAATTTTGAGTATCTTGTGATGAAGATTGTGACGAATCATTATACAATGCTGTAATATCTTCTTTCCTTCGTTTCAAAGACTCTTTCTGGTGTTCTGTCAAGCTATTGGCATCAAACATTAAGTCTGTTTTAATGAAAATATAATCCTGTGAATCGGTGTCAATTGATACTTTCTTTTCATAAGAATTTTCTACATTAGACTGCAATTCTTTTGAAAATTCTTTCAAAACCATCTCTTCATTTTCTACAGTAACGTCTTCTTTCTCCAAGTTCTTGTTAGAAACTAAACTATCTTGACAATTCCTACTAGTCGCTTGTTTAATAGTTTCCTGACTTCCAACTCCTAATATCAATTCATCAATTGCTTTTCTCTGCAGTTCGATTTTTTTATCGAGGAGTTGACCCTCCTCCCTTGCTTGTTTGTTTATCGTGTCTATGAGTCGCGTAAGAGCTTCGATTCGCTCGTTTTGTTTCTGTATAGCGTCGAGTATGGTATCCATAGCTCCGGATGCAGAAGCGGTGTTAATAGTCTCGATTTTTTCTTTTCGAGATGTAGACATGATTTTAATGGAGTTTATTGAGTTTGAACTCGAAACGCTTGAGAAACTCGGTTTTCTTACACGGTAACGTAAGAATGAATCCAGATTTCCAGCTTACCGTAGTAGCTATGGCCGTTAAGGATCCTCTGAGGTGTTTCCTCTCTGGTTGGATCTAGATTCCGAATCCTGTTCGTAGGCTTGCTCTGAGCTGACCGTAGTCCTCTCGTCTAGTTTCACTGTAGTGGAACGCTGAAAGTTGCTGCAGGGCTTTGCGGTAACAGAGATTCGTAGTGGTCCGCTAATCCTTCGATCTTCAATGATGCGCGTACGCCGAAATCGTAATTTCGTTTACACTGAAGCGAATGTATCCTGGCAGGATCGCCAAAATGTCACGTAAAATAAAAAGAAATTTAAGATAAAAGAAAGAAACTTTATTTTTCTTTTGACACTTAATTCACAATTTACTTCCGAGCTCTAGGCGTGACTGTTCAAGACTAACTTGGATGGTTTTAGGGGGAGTATTTAAATTCTTTTATTCGTGGGAGTGGGAAAAGGCTTCGGTCATATATTTCTGAGAATGGATCGTGAGAGTGGGGAAAAGGCTTCGATTGTATATTTCGGAGAACGGATAGAGTGGCTGGATGTCATCTCGGTGGTTATTTATGCTAGGCGCTTGGAATTTCGTTATCTCGCTGCTCTGTTTAGATTTCGTTAGTGGCACCGCCGTCGTTGTGGCGCGCGGGGTTTCGGCAACCGGGACGGCGGCCGGGAACAGCGGTGAGGGATAAAGAGCAAGGACATTCGCTGAGGTGGCCGCCCGGCCTCCGGCGCCCTCTCACATCGGGAGAGGATCCGCGGGAGAAGAGGGCGACCGGCGGCGGAGTGGCAGTTAGAAAAGCTGCCGTTAAGTCGAGACGGAATGCCAACGGTTGGAACGCGCGTAGAGATATACCCATATCCGTCCTTTCCCGACCCCGACGGCGTCCGGCAGTGTCGCTCACCGTGAAAGAGGGCTCGGGATTCTCACAGGGGAAGGCGATGTCATTGGCCAAGAGAACAATTAATCTCTCGGACCTTGACATCGAGGTGGTCAAACCAATGAAGGCGGTGACGGGGGCGTTACTCCTTGAAATTACAGGGGAGGACGCCGACAGGAAGGCATCACAATTGGCCGAACGGATGGCGGAGGTCCTTCGCGACTATCCCATTAAGGTAACTGTGCCGCGGAGGACCGCTGGGCTGAGGGTGTCCGGGCTGAAAGACTCGATTACCCTGGAGGTGACCGCCGTCGCCAAGGCGGGAGGCTGTTGCGCGGAGGATGTCAACGTGGGCGTCATACGCACCGCTTCTCGGCGCTTAGGCTCGGTCTGGATACGCTGCCCACTGACAGCGGCAAGAAAGATCAACGGCAGCACCGGCGGAAGGGATGATGCCCCATCTATGGGTAAGCTCCGTATAGGTAGGATAGCGGCGAGAATCCCCCCCCCCCCCCGCGACGCGCGGACTCCAGTGCTATAAATGCCTGGAGTTGGGTCACATGCGCCTAGACTGCAAGTCAACGGTCGATCTTTCGGACCTTTGCTACCGGTGCGGTATGGACGAACATCGCGCCAGGGACTGCCTGGCGCGGATACCCAAGTGTCCGAAGTGTGCGGACTTGGGACTGCCGGCGTCCCATTCGCATGGGATCATCAGCGTGTAAACCAACGGCCCGTAGGAAGAGGGCCGCCCAAGAGGTGAAGACCGTCCCAGGTGACGGCGCAAGCGCGACGGTAAGTAAGGAAACAGTGCCGTCAACCGGTCCCAGGAGGCAGTGGAGAAGAAAGAAGTCGGACGCACCAACTGCGAGGAGAACGACTGGGAGGAGACTATGGAGAGGGAACCTTCCCCGACCTGAGCGGAAGAAGAAGTGGAGGGCAGCTGCTTCTGCAGTGTAACCTAAACCGCTTCTGCCGGGCTCAGGGCTTAATGTTCCAGAGCCTGGTGGAGTGCCGGATCGGCCTGGCAGCAGTGGCCGAGCCGCAAAGTATTCCCGACGCATCACGGGGCGCTGGGGACCTGAGCGGCTTGGTCGCCATATTATGGACCGGGATCATGGGAAGCCCCTCCTGCCCCGTGATCGAGCGGGGACGAGGATTTGTGGCTGTGAAATGGGGCAACCTGGCCGTGATGGCCGTATACGTGTTACCCAACATCAGCCGGATGGAATACGTCTCCTTCCTGGACGGACTCGCGACATGCGTGAGGCGTTTGGGCGCCTGCCCGTCACTGGTCGGAAGGGGGCGTGTTGGATCACCTCTACATCGTGATATAGGTGGCGGTTGGTGACGCGATGGTCGACCGTTCGTTCGGTGCGCGCGGGCCCGTTGGCCCACCGGGAGTTACAAGGAAATTTCCAAGCTGGGCGGCGATCCACTGCAATGAAGACTTCATGGTGACGGCCGCTATAGCCGTCGCCTAATCGGAAGAATCACCTGTTTACGAAGACGCGGAGGCGGGTGCAATCCGGTAGAGGCGCGACATGCACGCGATCTGTGATTCATGCATGCCGCGCTCCGGAGTCCCGCGCCGCGCTGGCGCGGTGTACTGGTGGTCCAGCAACTGTTTCCGGCAACGGTGAACGAGGAAGCGAACAGGGAAGGCGACGAGCAAGAGCCGTTACCGCCGGAGGAGGAGGAAGAGCTATCGGACATTGCCGGAAGTTGGGGTCCGGAATGGGGGGTCTCCGAGGAGGAGTTGGCGGTGGCCGTCGGGAAGATCGGAGCGGGGAAAGCCCCATGTCCCGACGGAATCCCGGCCTGCCTGTGGAAGGCCGTTGCCAGGGTCTTGGCCCCGACGCTAAGGTGTTTGTTCAACAGATGTCTGGCCCGGGGCGAATTCCCCGTCCTATGGAAGGAGGGACGAATGGTCCTGTTGCCGAAGCCAGGACGGTCTCCGGACTCGCCTTCCGCCTCTCGGCCGGTGTGCCTATTGGATGAGGCTGGGAAACTACTCGGAAGAGTGGTCGCCGCTCGTCTCCAGTCGCATTTGTCCCGGCGTGCCCCCGGACTGCACTACGCCCAGTTCAGCTTCTGTGGGGGGCGATCTGCGAACGACGCTGTCGCCTGTGTCCGCTCCCTCGTCGAGTGGGCCGAGCGGCAAGGTCACGTGGCGTTAGCCGTGTCGCTTGACGTGGTCAACGCCTTTAACAGCATCCCCTGGGATAGAAAATAGGCCGGGCCCTCGAGTTCCATCGAGTGCCCGCTTACCTGCGGCGTGTGGTCCAGACGTTCCTCCGAGACTGCAGTATCGTCTACACCGTGCTGGACGTCACGCTGGTGCTGGCACGGGGCTCGACGTGGGGCAGGACTGTCCGCTTGGCGGATCTGGCGGTGGCCTGCGTGGTCGCTGCCATCAAAGGGTTGAGGCTGGAGGTTTCCCCCGAGAAGTCCGAAGCAATGTGGTTTTGCCGAAGGGCTGATCACGGGACGCCTCCAGAGAGTTATTTCCTGGGGTTAAAGGGGACCGAGATCGTGGTTGGAGCCAGTATGTAATATCTGGGTCTGACCCTCGATAGCCACTGGACCTTCGGCGCTCATTTCGAACATCTGGCACGCTCGATCGAGGCAACGGCGAACAGCTTAGGACCTTTGATGCCTCGGCTAAGCCGGCCGGTTGTCGGGGTGCGACGGCAGTACGCCGGCGTGGTGCGATCGAGGCTCCTTTACCGAGCTCAGATCTGGGCAGAAGACCTGATGGCCAACAGTCGCAGTCTCCGGGTAGTCAGGAGATTGCATAGGACGACGGCCATCAGGGTAGTGAGGGGCTTCCGCACCATTTCGGCGGCGGCACCGGCGGTGCTCGCGTGGTCTCCCCCGTTCGAATTGCAGGCCCTGAGGTGTCACGAAATTTATCTCCGCACTCGGTGTCTGTCGGGCGGGGTCGGCCCGGTGGGCGACGACCGATGGGCTAAGGGTCCTCGAGGCCGTCCTTCCAAACTGAGACGTTTGGTTGGACGGTGGCGGGCCTCCCCTGACCTACAGGGTGACGCAGGGGCTCACCGCACACGGGGGCTTCGGTGAGTACCTGCATCGAATCGGGAAAGACGCGACCGCGCATTGCCATCAATGTCATGCGGACGTAGACTCGGCGCAACTCACGCTGGAGCACTGTCCGGCGCGGGCGCTTCCGCGCCACTACCTCATCGGGGAAATCGGGTGGGTCCTCTCGCCGCCGGCGATCCTTGCGGCAAGGTTAGTGAGCGAGAGAGGGAGGGGGCCGTGACCTCCTTTTGTGAGCGAGTTATGCTTCGGAAGGAGGCTGCGGAGAGGCTGAGAGTGCGGAACTCCCACCCCCAGAGGATCAATTGGCGAGGGGGCGGCAGAAGCCGTGGACGCGTTTCGGCGTATCGAGCTGGGCCTGCCGCGACCCCCGGTGGGGTTCAAACTTAGGCGCTGGCAGTTCAGCCAAGTAGTCCGATAGAGGAACCGGACTGCCTTGTACGGCAGCACCGGCGACGAGGCGCGGTGTGACATGGCCGCACACCGCTCCATTAGTGGATGAATTGTGTGCGGGGGGGGGGGGGCTGGTGCATCGCCGCACCGGTTTCCGGGCCTTTCTCGATCACAGCCGAGACGGTCATCATGTAGGTTTTAGCCGGTTGGAGTCCGACACTACTAAAAAGATCCAGATTATTTGACGTATGTTAGAATAACAAAGACTGATAGGGATCTGACTTCGAGAGCGATGAAGGCCGATCTTCTACTCGAAGAAAGAAGAATCGATGCGGCTGCGGAGTCGTCCGAGGAAGGCAGCGCGTTGGCGAATAGAAGACAATGGAAACTCAAGCCACACCAAAATAAAGACGGCGCGAAACCGAAGAACAGTGACACACATAATCAGAAGTGTTACAAATGTGGAAAATGAGGCCACATTTCGTACCAGTATCAAGACGAGAAAGCAGATAGAGAGGAGAAGAAACCTGTAGCGGCACTCGACAATAAACTTTCCAACGGTTTCTGTCGCGTGGCTCGCTACACAAAGACCCTGTCCTTCGGACAAGATGATTGCCAAATGTCGGCACATCCTCACGGAATATTTTCAGCTATCCCAAGGACCCGCTATAAATCTTACGATTTGTTTAGCTAAGATTCTCCAAAGGAACAAATAGTCTTTGTCCTTCACATACCACGGAAAGTACGGGTGTTACGTTCTATTTGGTTGCCGAACGAGAAGATAGCGTTAACTGACGTTAAATTCAACTGGCAATAAGCTCTACTTTCGGCTAACTTGCTACGTGCGGGAATAGTGGCACGGGAGAGGATTAAAGTTGCTCGTAAACAAGTTTACAATATGTAGTGGTTTATTCAAATCTTACTCGATTTCAATATTGATAATTTGCTGACAGACTGACGGATATAAAATTCTTTGGTTGACAAAAGATGATTCTTCGGTTGACAAATGATGATTCTTCGGTTGACAAGATGATGATTAACTCTCCGATAAACAAAATTATAACTTACTCCTCGAAAGACAAAATGATAATTATTCGATAGACTAACGATAATAACTATTATAACTCGATAGACGAATGGTAATTATTATTATTCGGTAATTATTATTACTAACTTCTCTAAGTCGCTAAACTTATTTATATCTGTCGGAGATGAAAAAACGTCGGGGTCTTTCTTTTGAAAATGTTTGGGAAAATCCCCAACGTTAGTTCAACTGCTGACTTTGTTTACAATTTAAATTGTCCCAACATCGCTACAGAAACATAATTAGGCAAATATAAAAACATGGTTTTTCGGAAAATATAGCTTTTAGCGACTTTAACTGCCTTTCACCCCAAATACTGCAAATACGATTTCAAATTGACGTTTCAACCGTCTCGATTTGAAGGAATCCATCGATTCCGCTTTCGCGCCACGGGACGCGCGGGTCGCGGGACGTGACAACGGGAAGTCTGTTTTCCGCACGTACGATGCTTCCCGCTAGCAACATTCTCTCAAGGGCGGTCAGCTCCCTTCTCCAACCACCAAACAGAAATTAACCAATTAACAGCTACACCCACTTCCCTCACTTTCCGAACCAAGGCACTCCTCGAAGAATCCGATGATCTGGTATCCTGAGACACACCCCAGGAGAGTTTTCCTCTGCAGCATCATCGTGGCGGAGAGTCAGTTAATAATCGGCTAGAGTCCCACGACTCATCGTGAGCGATCATCGTTCGAACCGACTCCGTACGTCGACCGGAGTCGAAATATTAACCGCGAATCACGAAGTGATATTTTTAACCACGAGTTGTACACCAAGTGTACGTATCGAATATACATGTGAATAAATATGTGGCGGCACTCAACAGCACAAATACCGCCATTTCGACGCTAACTAATACCGGACGACGATAGCGCAGTGGTTAGCGACATAGGTTACCAACATTCGGGATCCGGGTTCGAATCCCGGCGCCCGTAGTCCGATTTTTCTTCCACAATTCTTAAATAGGAAGAAAATAGAGCAGTACACCCCGGCAGCGACATCTACTGCCAGCAGCTACTATTATCACGGACAACATATACACCTCAAATATCTTTGTTGTTAAACATATTCGAGCGTTCCTTCAGTACCTATCACGACCTATCCACCTCAAACCCAAGGAGAAGAAGAAACAAGAAGACAACAAGAAGGAGAGGGGGCAGAAAACAAGCCAAGGTTCAAAGGACTCATCTCAACATTGGCCTTGAGGGAAGATCAGTTACCTTCATTCGTGCGCCTGAAACCATATGACTCCGAACAGGTATTGCTTTTTGGATTTCGCAACTGCGACCGGACATATCAGTATTGGTAAGGGGCATCTGGAAGTTAAGGGGAAGGGAACCATCATTGTGAAAATGGCTGAGTCCTGTGGGGGTTGGAACCCTCTCTTTGTCGAATGCTCTGTGGGTACCTAAGTTAAATGTAAATCTAATCTCAATCAGGCAGTTGGCAAAGAAGGGTGTTACTATCGTGTGTAAAAAAGATGAAGCTGTCGGAACGCATGATGAGGGCGACACTATTTGGAGACTATCCTCGATGAAAGTATCACAGGATAGATTTGACTCACTATGCGATAAGATAGTTAATCCCAACCGCCTTATCATGAGTGACCGCAAGGGTAACATCCAGTCACTCTAAACATAATACATTCATACAACCAAAGTCTAGAGTAACATCCAACCGTATGATACATCCGTACGACCAAAGTCTTCCTCCCACTCCAATAAATAAAAGAATATAAATACTCCTCCCGAAATCACCCGAGCTGGTCTGCAGTCTGCATAAGTCTGAACTACCCTAAACTTTAAAGTCTATCGTTGCGAACCGCGAACATTATATGATTTCATTGTACAAGTGTGTGGAAATGAAGAGTTCGATCTCCTGTTTTGAGATTGACATTTCTTTCTGTAATTCATTGAATTATTACGCGACAAAAGGCACGTTGCAAATGTCTCTGTGAACAATGATCAGAGGGGATCTGGTCACAGTGACGAAGATATTGAAGTCATTGAAGCAAAGGCATGTAGGAGTACTGAATCGTGGCATGAGAGGTTGGGTCATCTGCATGGAAATGCAACGAGCAAAATTCCTGTACTGAGCGTGAAGGAAGATTCCAAGAAATGTGATGATCTGTGTGAAGTTTGTGTAAAGAGAAAAATGACAAAGGTGCCATTCCCAAGGACAGCTCACCATATGTGCCAACGTCCCTTGGAAATCGTTCGCAGTCAGTGACAGAGCGTAAATCATTAGGTGGAAGAAATTACTTTGTAACTTTGATTGATGATTTCTCTCGTTTCATGCACGTTAGAATCATCAGTAGGAAAAGTGAAGTATTCAAGTATTTCGAGGAATATCAGATGAAAGTGGACGCTCTGCATCAGTCCAAGATAAGTGCCCTCCAAACTGACAATGGCGGTGAGTACACAGGGACCAATTTTGAGAACTACCTGAAGAAGAAGGGCATTTCGCACAGGAAGACCGTTCCTAGGAACCCTGAGCAAAATGGCGTTTCAGAACGAGCCAATAGGACCCTGGTTGAGATGTCTAGGTGTTTGCTCATCCAGTCAGGGCTCTCTGACTATCTATCTGTGGGGAGAAGCTATAAGTAATGCGTGCCACATAAGGAATTTATGCCCATCCGTTGCTGTCAGAGATAAAATTCCATTGGAGTTATGGGAAGGTGAGGGATGCGACATCCACTGGGAGATAAATAGACTAAGAGTATTTGGATGTAAAGTTTGGTACCTGATAAGCCCAAGCGGAAAGAAATTTGATAGTAGGATAGATGAGGGAATTTTTGTAGGTTACGACCGACAAGTCAAGGGTTACAGGATCTACCTACCAAAGACCAAGAAGATAATAATCTCTTGTCATGTTCGGTTCGAAGAAAATGTGTTTCCCTGCAAGGATGTTGGTGTGGACACGAGTAATATTAAGAAGAAATTTTCTGATTGGATATGGGATGTTGAAGATTTTGAACGTGAAAAGTGAATTGAGCAAATTGATATTGAGGTCCAAAGTGATGGTGAAAATGATGAGGGAGAAAGTGACTTTTTCATGGACAATTAATGAAAATAATCAGGAGGTTCAGGAGGAGGCTGTAAGTGTACCGATTGTGTCTAGGATGTCAGCAAGACTACATGAGCCAAAGAGTAGTAACAGTTATGCTCATGTTGCAACTGTTTGTAAAACTCAAAGTTTGTGTGCGTTTGTTAATGTGTGCGAAGCCCTGAGGGGCCCGATGCTCAAAAGTGGATAGAAGCAATAATGAATATCGAATGAAAGAGTTGGACAATCTCGTGAATAAAGATGTGTGGACATAGTGCTCAGACCATTGGGTAAAAATGTCATTGACTGTAAATGGGTCCTTTTCGTCTGTGGTGGATTAGGTGCGAAGGTTCCAAGTAACTAGATTGGGCATTGTTGAAACAGTCAATGTATTTAAAGAATAAATATTCTTCCACCGGGTGGAATTCCCCAACAAAAGTCGCTGAGATAAATGCTCTTGAATGTCTCTCGAAAAATGTCGTTTTCGAAGAGGACTAAACTTCAAGTTCGAATTATTTATTATTCATTATACTATATCCGATATATTCGGATTAGATAAATGTATGGCCGGTGTCACGTAATAAATGACGAGGTATTATAAAAAAAGGGGCGAATGAGCAATTAGCCCGTTCGTATACTTTATTAATAAGACAACGTTACTCTTCAATAGCGAAATACAGACTGTCTTACTGACTAAAGGACTGGGATCTTTACGTTTTTTCTATGATTCGCATATTTCACGGGTGGGGGGCAGATTCCTAGCTTTCGGACGACTTTACACTATCGCACGACTAGGTGTCGTCTACATATCCTGAGGTCGGCAGATTTCTGGCTTTTGAGCGACGTTACAATGTCTAAGTGTATGTGTTCGAACCAGCCTGCTAAAGTTTTGAACATTCCAACTGGTAACGATACGTGCCTGGTGACTTTATTACGTTGGCAAGGTATGCATTGCCGCGTCCACGTGCGGCAATCTTTGTTTACGGACGGCCAGACAAAGCGCGTCGTTACCAGATTTTGTATACAAGGCTGGAATTCGTCAACAAAAGTCGTTGAGATAAATGCTCTTGAATACACTCGATACGATACGCTATATGGTACACTGTAATACGTTGTGTAGTACGCGTGATTAGTGATCCTCGCGATCGCGTTCGATTGTTTATATCGATCAGAGGAAGTCGGAAAATTCGAATTCGACTTCATTCGACAGTTGCGTGTAGCAGCGACATTGTTTTGCCCGGAGTTTATTTGTTCTTACGTTGTTTGTGACCTAACGGTCTTGATACTCCGGGGCGAAACAACAACATGGTTTGAATTGTCCTCTGACTCATGTGCCGCTACACGTCAAAAGGGATTCTGATAGATATAAGGCTAGGCTTGTAGCCCGGGGGTTCTGACGGAGGCCTGGAGTAGATTATTCCGAGACTTTCAGACCAATAGTAAAACGCAGAACTCTAAGAATTCTGCTTGCTCTGTGGGCAGAAAATGAGTGGAGCTATGAACACATTGATGTAGAATGTGCATACCTCAACAATCCTTTGGATGAGGACATATACATGGAGCAACCTGAATTCTTTGAAGTTCCAGGAAAAGACAGGATTCAATATGTGTGTAAATTTAAGAAGAGCCTCTATGGACTGAAGCCAGCTGCGAGAATGTGGTTCAAATATTAAGAGTATTTCGAAGGGTATGAATCTGAGACCATGTCTGAGTGATCCATGTGTGTATCCAAGTGTATCCAAAGATCTAATTGTCGCGGTGTATGTGGATGACATTCTTGCGTTTGGAATAAAGACTGCGATTAGTATGTTCAAAGTATTAAGGAAAAACTAAATGTTAGGATGCTGGGTACTGATACTCAATTTTTTTCCGTCCATTTGAATAAGCCAAACAGCACTACTGTTGTGTTTGACCAATCTGTGCAGATAGGCCAAATGCTGGATTCGTTTGACATTACTTATGAGACTGGGTTGTCAACGCCACTAGCTAATGAGTGTGAAACTGCTTTTGATATTGAGTGTGATGAATCTTTTGACAATAAGTTGTATGAATAAGCTGTTGGGCATATAATGTATGTCGCTACTGTAAACCGTCCTGATGTCGCTTGTGCAATAGGTAAGCTAAGCCAAAAATGTGTAAATTTGACTGTGTCTGATTGAAAAGCAATGAAGCTTATTTTTAGGCACCTGGTAAAAACCAAAGACTTAAAGCTAGTATACCAAAAAGCAGGGCAACCTTTGAAGGTATTTTGCGATTCAGATCTTGCGGGCTGTTCAATAGATAGAAACTCTAGAAGTGGGTATGTTTTCATACTTGCTGGTGGTGCAATATCTTGGTTATCAAAGAAGCAACCTATTATATCTCAGTCGACATGTGAAGTAGAATTTGTAGCAATGCAGGAGGCAACAAGGGAAACTGTATGGATATCCTTACTGTTAAGGGAGTTGGGTCCACCCATGCAAAATTTTCTGCGATAATATTTGATTTTTATTTTTTAATATTCGACTTTTATTCGTATAAGGGGGTTTTCTCGCTCGCATATTTCAGCCGACTTTTAATTATTGATAACTAAAAAACGAAACCGGAAACGTAACTTTTTATTCTTCATCTTCGTCTTATTTTTACTTCAAGAATCACCCCTTAAATTTTTACATCTGTAGTCGAACACTTTGTATAATAAAGCATAGTGACTACGGTTGTAGCAGTAGTTATACAGGGTGGTTGGTAACTGGTGATATAAGCGGAAACAGTGTGTTATAAAAAACTCACAAAACCCCTGGTCATTTTCTGTAGTATTGGTAAAGAAGAAAAATGGATCGGTCTTGATTTTGTGTGAATTTGCCTACATCTAGACAGCGTACCGAAGAACGGTTAATATCCACACCGGAGAGAAATTACTGCATAACCCGAAAGTAATTATTGGCAGTGGTGGTATCAATAGAATACTTTCACCACTATCTGTATGGACGAAAATATCTCCTTAGGGCGGACTATCCAGGTCTGCGATGGCTAATGTCCTTCAAAAACCCAACTAGACAATAACTCGCTAGATTTAGCTGCTATATAAGTAGAAAAACTGTCATCTACATGATAAAAAGGTAAGATTCATCTTTAAAAAGAAAAAAACAAAGATATAAGGCTCTTTGTTGAGACGTGGCCCAATCCTCTCCAGCAATAAAGTATTACTGGAAGATTCTTTAGAAATTCGAAACGTCATGCTATTTCAAAGATGAGCCGAGATTCTTCAGTAGCAGGACATTTCAACGTAAATAAAATCCTGACCAAGGTACCAAGTTTTGTTGGACCATTTGCCACCAAGATTTAGAGGTATGATACAGTCGTTGTGACGTCTGTTCGGCGAAAAGAGAATCAATCAAGGAATTTCTAGTGTTGGAACTCCATTTGGAACAGTTGCGTTCGACGTAGTGAAACCGCTACCCAAGTTCCGAAACAGAAACAAATATGCGCTGTTTGTGTTAAATTATTAGGTCATCCCATAAGTTCGTGCCGACTTTTGTGTATACATTTCATGTGTCGATTTATAAACATACGGCGATAAGGGACCAATGCACTTGAGCTTAGCTGATCGAGAACAGGCTAGAGCAGATTTTCCTGGGTATAAGATCGTAATATAGAGTCTAACATTTTTAACACCGACACTACTTGTATACCTATTCCTGCCCTGTGCGGTCAAAATGACCGATGATAAAAAAAAGTAATAGTTTTTATAATTTAACTTACATAATGGTAGATTTATAACTGAATGTATATAAAATGATGAATTTTCATAAAATTTTGTCTAAATTTACTTTTGTTTGATTTCAATTATAGACTTAAATAAAATTGCACTTTTATTTATATAGAGATATACAACTTCGCTGCATTTTTTACAAATTATCTTATTATCAAATGTACATTTGCCGTATACATATTTCCCGCATCTTAAACAGATTTTCGTAGTTTTGTAACCTTTACAACATTTTACTTGGCAAGTTTTTTGTAGTAATGAATCTGAACTTGTGTTTTCCTGCTATTCTCTATACAACAGTAATGTATGCGCCAGGTTTATAACAATTTTGTGAATTTTCTATAAATCGGTCTCATACTGTAGATACCATTGCAAATTTATTGGTTCATAAACATTGGCTTCTTTCGCTCTTCCTATCAAATCGTATAAACCTCATAATTTTAGCAAAGTCATTCCCGTTCATTGTTTTTGAAAAAAATACAGGTCCTCAAATTTTATTCCACAAATATGAGACATCTAAATTCCTTGCCTGATATGCACCGCGAGTATATAACAGAGCAATAAATGCATCTAGTTTTATTGTATCTAGCTCCCACTTAGTCCCCAATGCTCTAAATGCTTCTTCTTGTGTACATTTTACTATATGATCCCTTATACGGTGATAAAAGATAAGATAAAATGCCGATATAAAATATACCCACGTATAAAAAAAAAGGTTTGGGATTTGCATCTATTTCTTTCCAAACTGTTCCATCGGACCCAGTCTCACTCTCTGCTGTCAACGATAACTTCTTTCTTTTTCGCCCTAGATGTGAACGCTTATTTATAATATTCTCCTCTTCACTATTGCTGTCTAACTCTGATTCGGTTGTAAATAGCTTTTCACGTGTTTCCATGCTGTTTTCAGTTGCTGAATTTTCCTGTTCGTCGCACATTAAACAGTCTTCACCTATGCCCGTTATTTTTCTTTTATAATTTTTTTTTTGGAAAGTCTTAACATTTTTAGGGTAAATATTTATCATTAAATAACACCATGTACGGAATATAAAATTATTGTCAAATTTTATATGCTTTACTTCTTCTTTTATATCAACTTTACACAAAACGTTCTGAGATACTTTCTACCTTAGAGATAACAAGTTTAGATGTCAACTGATTGACTAACAAACTGAGATGTATTTTAGTCGAAAGAACGATAGCAAGTAGGAATATGGTCTGTGATGGCGATATTTACACGAAAATATTGATGGGTGCTGGCCGTTCTCTATCAACGGTTGCTCGAGGATGGAATTGACCGTTGAACATGGGAAAAAGCTGCTTTTCCCGTGTTTTGGCGGAATGAGCAATAACCCTAAGAAACTTCTCGACCTTTAAAATGTTTGTAACAATTAACGGTAAAAAATGCTAAATTTTATGGCGGTTCCTTAGGATTATTATGGGCCTGAGTTGATATATTTTGACACCTGATGGCCAACTTGATCAAGGGATGGATTATGGTTTATAACAAGATTATGGGCGTAAAAGTTGTTATTGTTTATTATTACTGATTTTGTTTGTCATCTGATCTTTAGATAGCCTTTTCTTTGTACTGATTGCATTTATTTTAAGAGTAACTAAAATATTTTATCGCCTGCTCAAATTGACCGCCCGCGGTAGGCACGACAGAGTACAATTTTTTCTTAGAAAAGAAAAAACAAACTAGAGATAAATACCAAAAAATATATCGTATGCATGTTTTATGAAAGGTCATAAATTATAAAGTGATATGATAATGTTTAAATATGATTAAATTTGCGTAGAAATTTGAAAATGGTCAATTTGACCAGCAGTGGTAGGTTTAGTGTTAAAGAATTAATGAAGCAACTGGAGAACAAAAGGACGAGAACTACTTTGCTAAATCCACAGTCCCACGGTCTTGTGGAATGTTTAAATCGAAATTTATTACAATAATTATCAAAGTCCGTAGCAGAACATCAGCGCGACTGGGATGAGTAGTCTCGCTATTCCTTTTGGCGTATCGCTCCGTGCGATAGGAATCTATACATCTGCAGGAATTATACTGCAAATCGAGTTAAATGTACAAAGTGCATGCGTGAAACATAATAAGCGTTATTGTATATGTTACAAGCATGTAATTTTCTATCTTCCTTATTACTATACACTGTTCAGAAACCTATTTATTTAAAATGGTGATTAAAAAAAATAACAGAATTTACACCTATGTATATACTGTGTCATTTTAACCCGCGTTTCTGGAAATCGAAGAATTCGTCACGCCACGAGCTACACGTTTATCTAAATAAAATCATACAATTCCGTCTACAATGACGAAGGTTACCTCGAAATCTCGAAAGCACAACCACCTAGAAAAACCACCATCATAAGAAACCTGACCCAAAACAAGATAAGTTTTATTTAATTTGAAATGAAATATAGTTTGAGAAATAATTGTGTGAGAAACTTCAAATGGGACACTCTGTATACTATATTTTTGATTTATAATAATTATATATAGTATTTGACAAGGCTTATGATATAAGAAATATGCAATAATCGAATTAATTATAATCCGATGTAGTTATCTAAAAACATACTATATCTTGTTGATGTTGCATTATTATAAAATACTACTACAGTATATGATACTTTAACAATATTTCATATATAACATTTAAAATAATCCATTCATACCTCCATTTACAATTGCAACATTTACAATTTTGTTGGCGAGCATGATTACTCCACTGGCGACGTAGCTCGCAAAAGTTATTTAGCCATTTACAACTTGGTTTAGGTGGCGTAAAGCAATTCCATTCCATTTCTTCAGCGCACTGACAAGGTTCTAAGCGTGCTTTTTTATAGTGTGAGCTTATTGCACCATTATTAATAGATTGCAGGGTGTTACAATCCGTAGGAATGAAATATCCTTCATTATTTTGACACAAACAAAAGTGAGAATCCGGTATGGAACCTCTTTTCATATGAATGTTATCATGGTTCACTATATTGAAAATGAATTTATTATATCACATATATCCATAAGTTTATTGATTTAATATATAGATAGTATTTTACAATTAAAAATAAATATTAAAATATTATACTTATACATAACTTTCATTATAAAAACAAATTTTAAAACAGACTAATGAAATGTTCTATATTTTATCAAAGTTTAAGTATATTATATATTTTACTGATCTGCGTATAGAAAAATATTAAATAACTTACATTTCACTTAAATGTGATAAATATAAGTTAATTTTTTTATCCTATTTATTTAATTCATACTCATCAAATCAATATAAGTGTATAAACGCATATAATTATGAAATAAAAGATTATATCTTTTAAAGAGAGAGAATGAAAGAAACATACGTATATGTATATATATATTCTCATCTTCTCTGTTTTAAAAGATGTCCTCTTCTATTTCATAATTATTGTATTAAATATATATATTTAATACACATTATATATCATGGATTCTCTTCAACAATATTCATACTGAAACTTTTTATTTATTGTTGAAATAAAATTATTTTATTTTAAGATATAATTTAATAAAAGCTATTTAATAAGAACAAATAATTCATTCATTAAGTAAAGTATCAATCAAAGCGAAGATATTTGTTAAATAATGAAAATACTAAATTAAGAAAACTAACATAAATAATATTACAAGTTAATGATATCTTTAACCGCTTTCTCAGAACTATATGATTCTACATTACAATTTATTTAACATATGTAATTGACTTGTAAGTGTATGTGTACTTGATATTACACACTACATTTAAATAATTTTGTATTCACATAATGTCATCTGAAAACTACTACTTAAAAGGCATTAATAATTATGAATATCTATTACTGATAAACTAACCATAGTTATTATCAACGCATAGTTCAATTTCTTCTTTCTTTTTACAACATGACATATTTGTTCATCAAATTACATAGTAAAATTTAATTTTTATCAAAGGTTATGCTGCTATTTAATTCAAAATATAGTTTTAAATTGTTACACAAATTTAGTCTACATGTTATTTATTTAATTTCATAGGAATAGGAAAGAACTTCTATTGTCTTATTAAATGTTTTTCATATTACCGCTGTGAACTTGAAGATAATCATAATGATAGTCAACTGATATTGTTAAACTACAATTTATATTAACATGTAATAGAAAGAATACATTAAAAGTTAATGACTTATTTTTTATTTCCTCCATACTTATGAAGAGAAAAGATTATGCTTGATTATTGACAATTGTTCCACCTAATAGAAAAATAAAACGATTTCCAATAACTGTTACATATAAATTGTATTCTGCTAAAATGATGATAAAACACAATAGCAAAATACAATAGCAAAATAGCAAATATATAGAATGATATAATATAAATAATTTTTAAAAATGATAATAATAATTTTGATTAAATTAAAATTATTGTAGTTACTAAACTTTATGAATATTACATTGTTATTTTCATATCCGTCTGTAAACATTCTTTCAAATTATTTTTATAATATTATTGAAACAAATACCAACGAAGAATTAAAAATGATTAATAATTAAGAGAATAACAATCGAGGAAACTTGATTAACATTAAATCTGCCACTATCTGTCCATTTGACCGTTTTCAAACTTTTGTACAACTTTCACATATTTAAGCATTATCACATCGCCATCAAACTATACAGCTTTTCTTAAAATATGCATACAATGAATTTTTCAATATTAACCTTCCGTGTTATTTTTTTCCAAGAAATATATGAAACCTGTTCTGTCTACCGCCGCCGGTCTATTTGACCGCTCGAGATAATATGGTATTTACCCTCTTAAACAATCGGTATAACAGAAAGACTATCTCAATGTGTCATGGCCAACTCAAAAGAAATGATCAAATGGCAAGCAAATACAGTGTCAAGTCAAAATCCTGTAGGTGACCCCTCCAGGTGTTTTTCAATATTCTGAACCTAGCTGGAATAAATACCTGAGTTTTGTATAAAGAAACAACGGGTGAATAATTTCAAGGCAGGAATTTTTATTCCAGTTAGCTAGAGAACTTAGCGCTGCGTATCAAAAATCGCGGGAAAAAGAAAATGTACGAAAAATATCAACAAATACAAGTTAAGATTCACATGTACGAAAAATTTGTCAAGTAAAATATTGTAAACGTTATAAAACTACGAAAATCTGTTCGAGATGCAAAAAATATGTGTGCTGCAAATGTATATTGTATAGAGAAAATGTATGTAAATTCATAGAGAGTGAAATAATCTGTAAATATTGCAGTGAAGCCAAATAAGATATATATTATTTATATATTTAGAAAAATGTGTATCTACATGTATATAAGGTGTATATGAATGAAAAGAACTATATAACTACCGTTCATTTTTAGTTCTTTTTTCCAATTTATAATTGAATTTATATAAAAATAAATTTGCATTATCATTTTATGGAAGTTGTTTATATACTAATTCATTCAGCAACAAGTTGACTATTATTTACGTTTAATTATAAAAACAAGAACTTTATTTCAAGGACCGGTCATTTTGATTGGACACGGTAGGATAGGTATATAAGAAGTGTCAGTAAGTTTAGTGTTAATACCACGCATAAACACAAGTTGTTTATTAAATATATAGTTAATTACATTTACATTTACATTTACAATTACAATTACATTTACATTTAATAGTAAAAGGGGAGTTAATATTAGGCTGGAGTTTGGTTTTTTGGCCACGTTCGGCGACAGATTGTCACCTCGAGCCCAAGCTCACTATCACAAATCTCGAACAACACAAATCTCGGATTGAATTACGACAATTGCTTAATTACGGCTAAGGTAGAATCTAGATTGAAGTGTTAAAGAGTTTTCTAAAATTCCAAAGGGAAGGCTCCGGTGTTCTCTCATCTCCGACATATGTATACAGCTGAGCGCTTTGAGCGTAATATTTACATCATTTTTATGCCATGTTAACTTGTCTCCATGACTCACCCAATGAGTGCAGTCGCCTACTATACATAAATGCGCATAGGTGGCAGCCATTTCATGGCGTAATTTTGAATCGTGAATATATGAAAATTCGAAGCAGAGAGGAAATGAAAGTGCTGCTATAGTTCTAGATGTTTCACATTACAGGTGCTGCACCATGCGGTCAAGTACAGAAGGTGGCACACGCTACTATTTACAAAAAACTAAGGATCTGTCCTGTTTGATTGCACGCTAGCATACACAAGAACCTATTTAATTGTGCGGTTCTGCAGAAAAGTCCATATCTACTTTTTTATCCGAGATCATACCTAATAAACGCGGCGTCTTGAATAAATCAGGATGAGTTTATATGAATAATAAATTATATACCCTTGCGATTCAGTTACAATATCATGTATTGTGTTATTTCAATTAGCAATAATATCACGAACATGTTGATGAAAGTGTTGTAAAAAAGAATCGATAACATAAAGGTTTTATTGTTGCATTATTGCCTCATCGATATCTGATCTCGGATCGAGTAATATTGCTCGCTACTATCTGTGTAGTCAATAGTAGATGTTTAATAAAGAAGAGCTATGTAATGTTTTATTGTAAATCGTAAAATATCATCAGAATGCTGAAATGATTCGACCGTGAATATATTTTAATTGAAAGAATGCAAAACTTCGTCTCCAGGCACAATCTTCTCTCAGCTATCATTGCATTGTTTTGATAATACAGGAAACATTCGATAATTGCACAAAAATCGGAACCCAAATGTTACAATAATTGAGATGTAGAAAAGATTCTATTTCTCGAAACTGAGATCTTAGATGTGTCGAAAAAAGGACAGTGCGAATGAAAGATAAGGAGCGACTGAAAATGGAAACGATCGATAAATATTAAAAGGCCGCGATAAGGTGAAACGTTTAACTCAAAAATCGAACTTTCTTATTTTTGATTTGTGATGGATAAAACATTTACAAACATATTTGTTACATTTTCCTGATTAAAGTGACAAATACAATACAGTTTGGAGCATATTTGCTTATTCATTTTAATCGGAAAGATCTCACAAATGCGTTAGTAAAAGTTTAATTTCAGAAAAGTTAAAAAAAGATTTCATTTTTAAATTATTCAGATACATTGTCTCGGCGATATCTAACATCAAATAACGTTATAATACTCGACCGCGGTAGGCCCTCGAGCTTCTCGGTGCGTCAAGGGAACTTCTCTGTAGTGGAGATAACAAGAGTGCACCGAAGACTCGTTTTTAATTGTTAAATAGCCTTTCTAAAAAAGCTAATAAACATCTGGGGATGAAAATTTGCACACTTTTACAGAATGACACAAACTATATTTTCATAAAGTTTTAAATTCGCATTCTCGATTTTACATGAATAATTGAGAATCGAAAATAGTGCAAGTTTGGACTGTCCTTATTTATTTACGGTTCAATGAATTAACCAATCTTAACGTGTGATGTCTCATTTGATAGATATTTTTAATACCTACAATTTTTTCGAAACGTTATGCGATCCGATTATTAGAATCGTAGTTATATGTAAAAAAAACTCTGTCTTCGAAATTGCTTCTAAAGTCCGTGCCAGAAATCTTGAGTAACAAACCTATAGGATTTGTTCCTAAACATGATTTCTATAAGTTCGCGCAAGAAAATTTAATGTTGAATTTTGTCTTTTTTGAGGGTAATTTGATTGGATTATGTCTGGAAACTGTTTCTGGACTTGAATTTCGTCTCTAAAATACACTAAAAACTGTACTTCATTAAATATTTATATATGATGTCACATGTGGTGTAACACGTGATATGTCATAGTCTTTATTCATAGTGCGCTATCAAACGCTACAAAACAAGTTAAAAAAGATTGGTACCCGGAAACGAAATTTAGTTAGAAAATTAAAGCACCAAACAAAATGAAATGAATCTGTCATATACATGTTTACCACTCCAATATTTTAGCTAAGGCGTGTCGACTAAAGTGAGTTTTTACGATTCGGTAATGTTTGATAATTTAAGAAGCATCGTAGGAGATAAGAAATTTAATATTTGTTTACAGCGTTTACAACAACCTAATAGTCGCTAGATAAACTAATATGCAAGATGATTAAATTTGCCTCAACAAATGCCATCGTACTTACTAAAGAAAAAATATATGTAGTTCCATACGACGAAGAAAAAACATTCATGCCAGTATAATTGATATGCCGAGTGCCAAGAATTAATATTAAATCTAAATGTTGTATGGAAAATATATTGAAATTATTGCATCATTCCGCTGATCAATTATTGTTCGAAAGAGAATACTTCCTTTTCTTCTCTAAAAAAAATATAGTAAACAATTGATTTCTCTTTCTTAGGTAACTTTCAATTGGTATAATTATTGTACGATTTTGTTATACTCGATAGGTTCTTGTCTATACTAGCCTGCAACCAAATAGGGCAGTGTGTTACTACCTTCATGCCGCATGGTATAGCACTACTCTGGAAACAACTAGCAGTTATCCTACTCATCTCTTGTTGCACACTATTACTACCTTTATACTGACATTTATTTCATCTCAATTTAAATTATCTTGTTAAGTAAATTTTTATAGAAAGAAACATATTTTCCAATTTCATTCATTTCCACATTTACGTAATTAAGGAAGTTTATTTGCGTGTAATATTATAAAAAATTAGTATCTTTATTATCATGTTTTATTCTAAAGCATTATTCATTTTATATTCTATACATTCTACATTTCAGTATTTATTTTCACATGAAATAAAAATAATACTATGGGATCTAAGAGGAAATTTCCTCTCTGATGGTGTACTTGCATAGTTACTTACACATATATACCTGTATAAGATGCTAATGCAACAGATACGCACATATATATTTACGTTGCCTTATGCCATGTGCAATATCTATGTATTAATACGTCAATGCACATGATAATTAAACCGGGAAAAGGGTACACATATTTATATACTGTATCGGCCATGTGTGATGTAATAATTTTTTTTATGCAAGTACAAAATTTTAAATGTGTAAAATTTGTAATACCTTATAGCATACGATATCAAATGAAAAAATTATATTCATACATGAAAATTTCATACGTACACAGTTATCCATTTATTGATTGGTAGACAACATATAGTCAACACGTTATTCATCTTGTATATATTATATAAAGATAATACTTATATATATGAAGCAGTTTTATAGTTGATATTATATTTTATACAAAATTAAATTATATCAATAAGGATCGGCCAGAATAATTGATTAATAGTTTTATTTAGTAATATTTCTGTAACTGGGAGGCGTGGCGCTTATATACTTCCTTATAGTTTATGGTCAAGTTTGGTACTTGGTACACGTGCGCTTATGATGTGTGTGCCATGTCATGTATACGTACTTACGCGCGTGAAGAAGCGTGATTCGAACCTAACAAAGAAACTCATAACATAATTAAAACGGGATGATTGTGTAGCATCAGAGACATTACAAATTAAATTTTTATCAAGACGTAATATTATATTAGACAAACAAATTATAGTTTTATAGAATATTTCTAACATACGTATTTAAATTTTTCGCTAAGGATACTATATTATTTCATTTGACAGTTTGATGTCTGTCGATAGTTAATATTTTTACACTTCTAAAAGGTAATTAACTGTAAATTCTATATTATCCTCCTTTGAATTTCATTTTTAATGACTTTCAATACTTAGTTTATAATAAATAGTTATACATTATTTTATACATTGATTGTAATACATGTGCAGCAAAATTAGAATCACTTTATTCGAATATAACCTCAAATAAACGCGTGGTTGTTTAGAAACAAGATATGAAATATTCTGTTTATTGTATTTTTTAATGTTTTAATTACAGACTGCTGCTGTACAATAATTTTTTAGTTTATCGTTGAAAATTGTTGTCATGGAGACTGGATTTTTAAATTTTCACGATGAAGAACAATTTTCGGACTTTTCATTATCTTTGGAACAGGTAATGTGTTAAATTTTTGTTAAATAGTAAATATTAGCATAATTTTCTATCTGAGTTTTAACAATGTAAATTTATATAAAGATTTTATGTTATAATAAACATCTATAGAATATTAATCAGGTATAAATAATACATTATATTTTATATTATTAGTAATTTAACTTTATATATATTTTATTTAAATTAGCATTTTATTATTGTATGACATTCCGAAATAATTAAATAAGTTTTGAAAAATGGATGTATAAATATACATAGATATGTGTGTCATTAATTTTGGACATAATTTATATATGACGTTTTCTTATTTTATAGTCCGTTTAAAGAGTCAGATAGTTATATGAAATTTTAAATTGTGAGTAATACTATAGATAACTGTTTTTAGATATAATCGTATATATTGTATAATTATTATAATGTTAGTTGATTATTATTAGACATATTTAGAAGATCTGCGTTTATTTATTATTTTCCTGCTATTTTGTTATACTTTTATACTTCATATATTAGAAGCAAATAATATAATATAACAAATACAAAGAAGAAAAACGAAGTAACATATTAAAATAATTACATAATGAAAATTTATTCTTAGTGATTTTAAAGGACCTACCGATTTTGAATGTGTGTAAACATTTTTCTTTAAGCTATACAATTATTAAATTAATACTAAATTAATTATATATACTATAAATTTAAAGTTTAGTATTACTAAAATAATTCAGGTATAAATATTTCTTTTAAAATTTGAAACATATATAAAGTAAATATATATCATGTTTCAACAGAATTTAATGGAAAAACCCCAAGACCTATTGATACATATGGTTGAAAATGATTTTGATTATATGGAAACTCATCTTGATATTACAAATTCTACTAATGTATGGAAAAAAGAATATGAGTGAGTATAGTATTTTTATAAAAATCATAAAATTTAAATTTAATTACTGTATATTATGTTATTTCAGACATAATGAGAGTGTGGATGAAATGTCAGATTCAGAAATTTCTACACTTTCTAAAATTGATAGTATTAAAGAAGATTTTGCAAAAGTTCTTACTGATTGGCAAGAACACATTGGTTACTTACAGGTTTTGATAATTCTTTGGTTCGTTAAATTTGCTATTTTTAATGAATGAATTTGTTATTTATGATTCTTTTTTAGGCTTCAGACATGGATGAATACATGGATATTGTAGGATTAAGCATGAATGGTACAGATAAAAAAAATTTTTGCACTACTGAAAGCATAATTCAGGATGAACAAGCAATACATAATTTAGAATCTAATTTGCTTATAATGAAACAAGAGGAGTTAGGGAAAGAATCGTGTCTCTCATTTTCTCAGGGTAATTACAGTACATCAGATTTAAAAAGCACTAATAAAGGCATAGATTTATTTCATTTGACATATACTGGATTGGCAATCAATACCACCTAATGACAAAATCCGCAATCACTTAGTTGCCAACTCAATAATGTTTTTTATATAATTAGTAACTACTTTTATTGTAATATAGAGTTATTATATTTTATATTATATTTTATAGAGTACATGGCAGAAGGTAATACATATTATAAAATTGATGACTTTATGGAAAGTGATAGTAAAAAAATAGAGATAGAAACAAAATCATCATTAATAGAACCCAAACATTCAAAAAGTCAAAATAAGTCAAAAAAGAATATACATAAATATGATAGTATAGGAAAAGATATTAGTGCAAATTTGTTTTTAAAGCAAAAAAAGAAAAGAGAAGCAAAATGCTCACAGCACAATAAAGATATACAAGATGGTGGTCAAGATAATAATAGAACTACAAATCAATTACCAGGTATATTTGAACAAAGATATATATATATACATATATATATATATTTATTTATTTATTTATTTATTTACAATAGTTATTAGTAAATAATTTCTTCGTTATTATTAAGTTTTGGAAGCTGGAGATGTTAAGAGTTTACTTGAACAATTTGAAGCTTCCGAAAGCACTTTAGTATCAACTTATTCATCTGCTGGAATGAATACAGAATATGAGCCAGATTCATCTATAAAATCTGATGAAATACAGCAATGTATAAAACAGCCTCAAATTTCAAACTTACATAAAGATATTAGAGATGCTTTACCCAAAGAAGTCGTCGAAAAGATAAAGGTAATTATATGATTAATTAATAAACTTCTCGGCAAAATTAAAGAATTATGGAAGCGTGATTGAGAAACTGTCATTTTGAAAGGTAAATCATTTTATCTTCTCAAGTTAATTTTCGTGGATGAGATTTTTACAAAAACAAGGCTGGGAGATCAATATGGTTCTTTTTTTTTTTCAAAAATTTTGCAAACTAGAATGTGGTTTAACATTTTCTCCTATGATTTAAATTAGTATAAATTTGAATATTAAATTATCTATTTTACAAAGTTCTTTTAGAAATCCAGATATATTTATTTTTTTGTTTATTTTTACAACTACACATCAGCTTTTAAGTGATTTTTGTAGAAGGTATGCTTAAAGTTTCAAGTGCATGGATGATTTTAATTGCGAACAAAATTTTGTAATCGCATGAAATTACTTGACCTTATAAAATTTTGATAAAGAGAAACTCATCTAATCTTCCAGCTTCTCTTATTGTAAAATCTTCCAAGAAATCAATTTGGGAAGGTGAAAAGAAACTTCACTTTCCAAAATAATTGCAGGCAGATTGATATGATTTTTCTGTACTAAATAATGTCAATCAATAATTTTTTACTTAAATTTTGTGATACTTGCTTTTGCCATTAAAATGTATATATAACAAGAAAATTAATATTTGGAATAATAATAAACATAAAAATTGACTATATTGTATTATGTTATATTAGACATCTGCACGTAAAAAGATGATTTCAGTAATACCTGCAATGTCTAGTAATCAAAATAATGGTCACAGTAATGGAACACGTATGCAAGATGCTGCAGCATCACTTTTTCGAAACAAGCTATTGAAAATAGTTAAGTATAAATAATTTATAACAATATATTCATCTTTATATATTTCTAATGCATAAAAATACATTTAAATCATTAACTTGTTTAAGATAATAAACAATCTTTTTTGAAGCGTTAGAATATATAAATTAGATATTAGAAGAATTCTTAGAATTTGATCTCACATTATGAAATATTTCATTTGTATTTCACCTCTGCAGTCGTAAACAATTTTTTTACGTGTTATTATTATTATGACAATAATTTTCTTTGTTGATTATGCTTGTTATTATTATTATTATCAATATCATTTACATTATTACTATTGTTGGATAATCATAGTGCTTGTATAAGTGTAAGTAATATAATGTTGTATTATATTAGGTGACAAATAATACTAAGAGTAAAACCATCGGTGGTGGATTAGTTCAATTGGATCATGATTATTGTAGTATGAATTCCTGTATTAAAGGTTTAGATAATAACGAGTATGAGAAACAGTCCAGTGACAGCGAAAAAGTGATTACTATTAAGAATGACAATCAAGGTGTATCTCATTATTACACAGCATATGAAAAACAATCATTTTCATCAGATTCGAATAAAAGTTTCATGAAAAATACAGAATATTCAACTGACAGCAATTCAAAGAAGGATAGTGGTTTGGAATCAGGTGAAGTAAGTGATAATAATGAAGAGCAGTCAGGAGTTACAACAGTTAGTGATATTCAAGATAATAAACCTATAAAACAACTGCAAAATGAAACAAAGATTTGTGGAAAAGAAACATTAGCAAGCAAGGGAAATTGCCAACAAATTAATATTTCAAGCAATACTACCAATTGTGTTATTTCTCAAAATGAAAGTGCATCTACAAGTAATGCAATACCTCAGATGAAAATACATTCAGCTCTAGCAGCAAACATTTTGCAGATACGACAAGGTGTCTTAAGTAAAACAAAATCTATAAAAGCAGGAAGTCAAAGAACGAAACAAATGGTTTCTGTATTAAAAAAACCACTTAATGTACAAGTACCCGTTGTAAAGACTATTTCCAATGAAAATATAGTAACTACTACTAATAGTTTACATGATAAGGTACAGAATATAATCGTCCAAGATAGCGAAAAGACATTTACAAAGGAGGAAGAAAAAAAACCTCCCCGTAAAAAATTAAATCTAGCAGAATATAGAAGTAGAAGAGAACAGAATCGTAGTGATAATAGTAGAACAAATTCACCATTGCAACCTATGACATTAGTATATATCCATCATGCTTCCACCACAACTGAACCTATTAAGGATGACCCCAAAAATTTAATTTGGTCGGAAAGAGAAATTGTCTCAGTTTTAAAACCAAAATTAGATGTAGATGAGAAAACAGTTCGTCCAAAACCACTCACTTGTGACATAGGTATTCAAACTTATGAAACAGTATTTGAATTTCCTCCAAAATCTTTAATAGATGTTGATGAGAGACACAAGCAACGAAGGTAAAAGTACAAAAATATAGATTGATAAGAGCTGTTATCTGAAATAACTCTATTTGTTAATTTTATCAAAAAATGTTTTATAAATTCTATTATATACAGGGTGGTTGGTAACTGGTGGTACAAGCGGAAAGGGGGTGATTCTACGCGAAAAAAGAAGTCGAAAATATAGAATAAAAAATAAAGAAAAAAAATTTTTTTTTTTCGTGTTTCTACAGTGAGATCCGTTATAACGAGACGTGATAAAGTGCACGCGTACCGAGCGAAAATTCAAAGTCGATTTTCTTGAAAACAAAGCCTCAAACGAAAAATTTTTATTCTATATTTTCGACATCTTTTTTCGCATACAATCACCCCCTTTCCGGTTGTACCACCAGTTACCAACCACCCTGTATATTCGTCGTAATTTTCGTTTCAAACTTTTGAGATATTTTTTGAGACATTAGAGAAACCTATTTTTTTTATACATATATATAGTGCCATACATTTTTGTCAATATTGCCTTTGGCTAAAATATAGATGGCCTCAAAGACCTATAATAAGATGATTTTGAATACATCGAATATGATGTACTTTATATAAAACATTTTTGTATTGTCAAATTTATAAGTAAATTTCAGATGTAAGTTCTTATTAGCTGATTATGTTATATTATGTGTATAATGTGTTATAATATGTTATAATATATGTTATAATGTAATATATAATATAATATATTATGCAGTGTATCTCATAAATAGATATTTACCTAATACATATCTTCTTTGTCTCTAATGATATGATTTGTCTTTAATCTTTGAATAATTTTGAACAAGAGCAGAAAGAAATATTCTTTATAATCATTTTATTTTTATTCTTTTCAAGATTATTAGTATCTTTTATATGAAAACATATATCTTTTTCTAATGTATCTTATAGTTGATATTATAATATTTTCAAATATATCTGACTTATAAACTTGAGATGACTTTAAATCAGTGTTAAATTGTGAATTTACTATTTATCTGATAAACAATCAATGTGATATGTGTCTATGGGAACCTTTCGAGTTCCTTAAAACAGATGATCACGGATCGTAATGCTTAAATCTTTCTATCAAATTATCTGTGTGCATGATCATTAAATGTCTAATGAATAGCTATTCAAATATTCTATGAAAAATTTCCAAATCATTGAATTGGATATAAAGATTTAGTATATTACCACTTTTGATGTCATTGGACGTTTTTCTTTGGAGAAAACTAAGAAAAGATGTTTATTGACAATAAACTATTAATTCAAAAGATATATGAAATTGTTTAATTAGAGTTCATGCTGCTGTCAGCAGCAAAAAAATAATTGAAGAGCATCACAATCAATAATTTCTTGTTGCAGAAAGTATATATCAGCTGATACTTCACTTTGTATCTTTGTAATCTCAACTTTGGAATTCAATCACGTTTTTATTGTTCAAAATTATATTTTACAGCTGAAATTTTTTGCTTTAAACATTTTTCATATCATTATAAAGCAGATATTTAGGTGTTCTTTACTGTATATATTCTCCTGTATATTTCTTAAAAGGATTCAGAACTTCCATTATGAGAAACTGGTCTTGTAATTAAATATAACTAAACAACCAAATATTATTATAGTTAGATGAAATTTTATTGTTTTCTTTTTTATAATCATCTGTCTTACTATATTTATTTTGTATAATGTCCTCTTTTTTAGTTAAGATAATCTTAAAAAACATACGTGTTGCATTTTCATTTTTATTAAAACTTCAAACTATTTTTGATGATAACATCTTTAATTTTTATCTAGTTATCCAGAGATATGTATTGTATTCAACTTTTACTGTTCTTTTACTGTTTAAAAGCATACTTATATTCAATGTAATATTTTCTATTATCGTATTGTAAAGTGGAAGATGTTAATTCGTACCAGTGTAATTATATTTATCTATGTATTACTCAATTCTTTGGGTTGAAACATAAGTATAATATAATATGAATAAATAGGTACCTAGGTTTGGTTGAAATGAAGAATGGAAACATTCAAAAAGTGTTTATCTTTAGTTTTGAGTTCTTTTAAGATGTTTTGTAATTTAAGAAAAAATATAATTTAAATTAAGTAAATATTTACTAATAATGTATATTACCATAAAATTTCATAATTTTCAGGGATAATAATGTACGGGATAAAAATCAACGATCTAATAAAAAGCACGGAATTGGTTCCAACTCAAATCGATCTAAGTCAAGAAGTAAAAGTAAAAGCAAGAGTAGAAGCAGAAGCAGAAGTAGTAGCAATCGAAGTAGATCTCATAAACGAAGTAATACACGTCATCGAAGAATAAGTCATCGGCGTAGCTCCGTTAGCTCAAGCAGTAGTTGGTCATCGCGTTCACATTCACGTTCGCGTTCACGGTCGAGTTCACGTTCGCGTTCACGTCCGCGTTCACGCTCACGTTCGCGTTCACATTTCCGTTGTCGCTCACGTTCAGATACGAGCTCTTCTTTCAGTTCGGAATCAAGATATTCACGATCACGTTCTAGATCGACTAGATCAAGATCCCAATCATCCTCTCGATATTCTAGTTGTTCCAGGTATATAGTTATGAAATAGATTTTTTAATAAAAATTTAATAAAAGCGATCAATTCTTCAATTTAACAAAGTTAAATATGTATAATTGTTAAAGTAACAATTTAACAAAGTTGTAAAAATGTTTACAGATCTTCATCTCGTTCAAATTTCGGAAGAATTAAATGGTCAAAAAGGAGAAGACAAGACAGGAGACACTATATAAGTTACGACAGGCATAGACAACATTCTGCAGGAAGTTATCATAGCTACAGAGATTGGAGAAGGTAAGTGATTTGTATTTATAACATTTTCAAAACATATAAACTTTGAAATTTATAACTATAGTAGTTATTAAAAAGATTGCTAAATTTTTATTTAAAAAGGAAGTGGAATTGGAATTCTGCAACTATTAGGTGGCTGATCGAGATGAAATTTGATAGGTATCATGGAGACAGATAGTGGATCTGAAATATGAAAACTAAGTGTTGGCAATACACGCGATCAAAAAATATAGATTCATATACATATGTATAGTGTGAAATCCATGTCAGTCTGATGGCAGCAGCGTTGTCATTTTTTTTTCTTTTTTTTTTTTCACCAGCTGTAGTACATTTAGTCCAAACTGACACCAATACTTGTTGAAAGATTCATATTTTAAAAGTTGTTTTTTTCGCTTATTGTGTGTCTCTAGTCTTTGACATATATTTACATGTATCTATCAGCTATATACTTCACACACGTGCAATAACAACAAACAGAATTTTTTAATAGATAAATTGCTAAAGATGAGATTTTATATTTCAGATCCACTATCTCCATGATATGTAGTGAATTTCATTTCAAATGACTACCTAATAATTTGAGAATAATGACAGACAGAGTATTATAATAAAATTCCATTCATAAAAAGACTGAAATTGACAGCTTTATTAGCTAGATAGCAAGATCTGTATCTTTTGGCAGCAGAACAATGACCTAGGCATGTTAATGTCCACACGAAATACTTGCATATTTGAACGAAATTTAGACATCCAGTATGAATGCGATTAATTTAGTATAGTATATGGAAGAGAATCACATAGTGTAATATTTCACTTGTTTCAAAATCATCTCTAATATCTTAATTATAAGCAAAATGTTTTCACAACAAAAGATTCACAAACAATGTTTGATGTGTTATCTTTAAATATCAATAAACTTTCAAATCCTTTTTTCAGAAGCATCTAGAATCTTGTCAAAAATATTATATAAGCATTAATGTTCAAATTCAACTCAAATTCTATGATGCATGTTATCAATAATAGATTAAATTTGATAAATGATATTCTCTATATGACCTTATAGAAAGAAATTTAAATGGACAAATCTGGAGATTTAAATAGGTAGTTAATTGATAGATTCTTGACCATATTTTAGGAATAAAACTCTCTAATACATGCTCGCTGCAAATTGATTTCATTGCTTTATTAGATAGAATTTTTTTGGAAGTCTTTAATGTCGTTTAAAATCATTTTGATACATTACCGTATTAGTTGTAATATTTTTAATTTTTGTTATAAAAGAAATGTAACTTCCATTTTTAAAATTGAAAATGAAATCTTTAATAGTGGTGCCCGGGTTCTCAAAAATCATAGATGTCCTAGTTCGGTTTGGGTCGAAAAATATTCGCCAGAATCGGATGGGATCCCGAAAGTATCCCACTACATGTATATACTTACATGTATATAATATGTATTCAGTCACGAATAAACGAGTCAGGTCCCGAAAGTATATTTTATGCAACATACAGATATACGTTTATATTAAAAGATGAACAAGTAGTAACAAATATAG
Organism: Bombus cullumanus; assembly: GCA_014737535.1. Classification (NCBI taxonomy): domain Eukaryota; kingdom Metazoa; phylum Arthropoda; class Insecta; order Hymenoptera; family Apidae; genus Bombus; species Bombus cullumanus. The sequence continues at coordinate 5,414,680 of JACXIX010000023.1, read as the reverse complement.
ATATTTTATTTTAAGTTATAATACTGAAAACAATTTCTCTACATCTACGCCGCGCTGGTCCACGAACCGGGACCGGTCCGTCAGAAATTCCCTGTCGCTCCACGCGAAAGTTATTACTGTTTATATGCCTGACATAATACTATTATAAAGTTATGATGTAAAAGTTATTATATATATAAATACAGTTTTTATTTCTGCTTGGGGTCTCTGAAATAATTTTTCTATTTTCACCGACTCACAAGTGCAAAAAGGCTAAAGCCACTGCTGGATATTGTCTAGTAGAAATTTTAACCTAATAGACGTAACAATATTTTCTGCGCTAGAAATATGAATTAATTATCCTTTCTTATTGACATAATTATTATAAGCATTATCCCTGGGAATATCGTGAGAAGACCAATGGATGAGAAATCATAAAAGAGCAATTGTTTTAAACTTTAAATCCTAAGTTTTGAATAATATAATGCAAGAAATATTGTTACGCTTAGTATAGATCAAAATTTTTAGCAGTCAACGTAGAGGAATTATGTTTGTTACATTATAATTTAAAATAAAGTACGGTATATAAGTATACTATAGTAAGTATGTATATTTAATATCTGTTACTATTTCTTCGTCTTTCGATATAAATATATACCTTTATGTTGTATGATATATACTTTCGGGATATCCTCCATATTCCTGTATATATGTCAAGTGACAGTAAAACATTGAATATCGGATTATGTAGCACCATATACATGTATAGCATTCGTCTGAACTAATTTTCACTAAAGTTAATGCTTGTGTAGTGAGCCATAATATATCAGTAGTCATTTTTTTATAGATAGGGGATTTTTATAAATTATTATGTTATTTGTGATATTTTTTCTTTTTATTTAACAATAAATAACGATAAATATAAAGGAATAGAACAACAAGTCTTACATCATCAAATATGTTCGAGGTAGTTTGCGATATACATAATTGCCATAAGTCATTACTTCATACTTATGACGTTATCTCCGTATGAATCATTGTATACAAATATAGATATGTGCAAAGAAAAGCACGAAAATGATAAAAAAATGTAAATTAATAAATTAATCCACATAAGTTCAGCTAATTAACATTGGCTATAAAATGAAATTTCCTTTCATAAATGTTAACAGATCTTTCAAACGGTAAATTATTCATTGCGTCGTGTCTTTGAAAAACACTAAAAAATGTTTATTAGGTAAAGCCGGCAAATATAAACGTTATTGGAACACTGTATATACAGAATGTTTCATATAATTTTATCACTTGAAAAACATTGATTATAATTAAAATTTCATAAAAATACTTCCTACTAAAATTATATAGTTTTGTGAAAGCTAATGTAATTACCGTAGAGAAATCAATTTTTAAAAATGAAATTCTGTTTGCGTATAAGTTATAAAGGAATGACATTTTTTCATATGTAGGAGATTAATCAAAATATAACTTCGCATAGAAAATTAGAAAGAAAATTTTGTTTGTACAACATTTGATGACCTCGTAGGGTGAAATTATCTTTGAAGAGGTCATCATATATACAGACGCATAAAATACAGCATTATACAATACAAATACAGAAAAATTGACCTATTTTATTTTATTGCCTTTTTGTTATAGAATAAAAATATCCTTATTATACTTTGGTTCCTACAATAGTATGTAATTTTTGTAAGAAACATTTTCATACAACTTTAATTATAACCAAGATTTCTTAGGTGATAAAATTACATGAAATAATATATTTTAAAAAATGAAGATCGTCTCGAAATTGAACAAATTTTATTTGAAACATTTTTTTTTTAATGACGAACGATTTGTAAGATAATCGTAAGAAAGGATTACAACTTTGGTCTGTATTTATACAGAAGTATGTAAATAGGAACGTCTAAATATTTCTCTTTTTACATACACGTATGAAAAGACAAAAGATAAAATCAAACTGTTGGAAGGAACAAACAACATGATAAAAGGAAATGTTTTACCACGATCATACTATTCGTGAGATTTCGAAATTATAATGACAATCTGATTATATTTTTTTTAAGTGAAGTAATTTTTGCTTTCTCTGGTAGAACTAAGAAATTATGATAACATATGTATCGTTTTGATTAAAACATTTTAATCTAAAGCTAACTATTACATATTCTTGCATATTAGTTCATATATTTATATAGTTCAGTAGGATTAGTTCTTTATATAAAATATAAGTATCAATAGTATAAAAATATAGAAAAAATAGGGATGACTTTATATTTTTTAAATAACTTTATTTGTAACATGTTAAGTTATTAAACATATTTCAATTATTGTCCCCTTTTTATTTTTTTTGTCTTTTCCGGGACTACTGACTAATTTTAATAGCAAAATTCTGTTACTGTTACTGTTATTTAAAGCCTTTTCTAGTCTCATTTTCACGGCTTTACGTAAGATAAGATGTTACAACACTAGCAAAAAATATGTTCTGTATTGTATACTTTAACAAATGAAAGTATCTAATAAGATATTTTATGAGCACAAATTTACTATGATTTTGTCTCACTAAATATGAATTTCTACAAAAGCAACATTCTATATATGTTTTCATATGATATGATGTGTAATGTTAAAAAATTATTTGTCATCGTTTTGAAGAGTTATTCTACATCTTCAGATTGGTGGAAGTCTCTTTTAAAAATTTACTGCAACATCGACTTTGGCCTTGAAATTTAAGATGAATTTTTTTCTAATGCGTTATATTCTATTCACTATGAGAATCAAAAGTTTCAGAGGACCGTGGGTTATAACTCAACTCTTAGAAAAAGCTATTAAAATTTCATTAATTCTATAAAAGGTACCCAGCAATTGTGGTACAGTCGGCGGTACGATGATTTTACGTTAAAAAGGAAGTCGAAAAATAGAATAAAAATTTTTTATATAATGCTTCGTTTTCGAGAAAATCGGGCTTGAAAATTTATCAAATATATTTAAACTTGGCTAATTACAAACTAGGTGTGAGTGAACAATCAGCAGTTGGTTATTCTACGTGCGAGAAGTGTAAAATGAAAATTTTCCGTATCAAGCTTTGTTTTCAAGAAAGTATAGTTTAAACATGTTTAGTTAAGAACTGGTTTGATATACGCACATAATAAATTTTCAAATTTACTTTTCTCGAAAACTTAACATTTGTTTTGCATTTCTTACTTATTTTTATATGAAGAATAATCTTTTGTCAATGATTTACTTTGTTCAATCCGGAATTAGACAAGCTCAATTACAATTAGCTATACTTGATAAGTTCTCAAACCTGATTTTCTAAAAAGTGAATCGTCATATGAAAAAATTTTTTTTATAATTTTGTCTTGTTTTTTCATATAGAATCACAATTATTGCCTATTATACCACAGTTATTGGGACAACTAAAACTCATTTTCTTTATAGTAATATACTAGCTGCCCGTCCGCAGCTTTAGCCAAACGATATTTGTTTTTATGGTAAATTTATGTTGAACATTTATGAATTATGAATATCTCGTCTCTTTGACTTGAGTAGATAACTCTAACTTTAGTGGCTTTAGAGATACGGTTATCCTTTTAAAACAAATTCTACCCCCTTTATATCCCTTCAAGGTTCGTCTTCCCAAAAATCCTTTCTTATCTTATGCCGACATCATAAAAGAAATATTATTTCCAAATTTTACGTTTCTAAATACAGTGGTTTGGGTTGAGCGTTGATAAATGTGTCAGTTAAAGGATTTACCTTTTATGTACATATGTATATAGATCATAACATAGATGAAATTTGTTTTTACACGATGCAATACCAAAATTTAACCCTGAAATTCAAGATCGAGTTTAGTTTTACAGTAACTTTCTTAATAGATCTCCAGTGATTCGAAAGTATAGGAAAAGTGTAGGCCATGGCAAAGAATTTTTGAGCATTCCATACAGACTATGGGTAATATATTAGGATATTTTGATTCATGTACCTTTTTAGAAATGAACAAGAATATTGAGTATGCTATCATTTTATTCCGGACTGTTGGTTTTATTGAACTGTTTATATATCACATTATTAAAAAATACATATGCGAAGTAAATGACTATTTAGAAAGTAAGTATAAGTTACTTACTACAATAGTATTACCTAAAGGAAGTATAGAAAAGTTAGGATATATAACTGATCTACGTTTTGTCTGAATATATTTTATTTGAAATTTTTAACTTTAATTCTACAACTATGTAGATATGTATATCTATACTTTAGAATAAGCTATATTTTTATTGTAATTATAATTTTTCAATGTTGATTTATTTGTTTAATGTAACGTTTTACATTTTTATCTATGTTAGATCACCAACAACTTCATACCGCCGATCTTATGATAATTGGTACGACCGAGAGAAACAAAAACAAGTGGAAGAGAGAAGAGTGATTTACGTTGGGCGCTTGGATGAAGCAATCACTAAAGCTGATTTACGTAGAAGATTTGAAACTTTTGGTCCTGTAGTAGATATTAGTATACATTTCCGCGAACATGGGTAACTTTGTGATATTTTATAATTCTTTGTTATACTCATTGAATATCCTAAACTAAATATCTTTTATATTTTAGTGACAATTACGGTTTTGTAACCTTCGCTTATAAAAATGACGCATATGAAGCTGTAGAACATGGTAATGATGATCCCACTTTACCTAGATATGATTTATGTTTTGGAGGTCGTCGGGCTTTTTGCAAAGTAAAATATGCTGATCTTGGTAAGAATAATTATATTACATGATATACATATACATACATATAAAGTAGCAATTTACTTTAGGAAATTATAATGAAGATCTGATTTTAACTAAGATTTCTTTACGAGTTTACTGAAAAATCTTTAAGTACAAATAATCTTCTGCATAAGTTACTACTTGAAAAAATATTTGATATGTGCTGTTTAGATATACATACATATACGCGTACATATATACATATGCATGTATATTGAAATTTATTGCTAAATGAAAATTGTTTACCAAAATTGAATTTGTATATGTTTGAATAATTCAGGAATTTATCTAGACAATATCATTTATAGCAAATATTTAGCTATTGTTATAATACCAAGGAACCATTAAGATATGCGAGTGCACTGATCCTGTTTGTTAATGAGTAATGATTTAAAATGTTACTTATCAATGTTAATACATTGGTTGAAATTAATAATGATAGATTCTAACCCCTTGCAAATATTTCTAAAATAGTACTAATATAAACTTTAATTATTCAATATTGTCTGGAATAGTTAATTATTTTCAGTAAATACCTTTTCTTACCTTTGTGTTTGTAATGTGGATGGTAATCCAAATATTGCTTTTAAACTTCATAACCTTTTTAATGTCTCGGTCACCTCAAGATCTTCACACATGACGAAATACATTTACACTATATGGCAAAAGTAACAGTAACTTTGAGAAACTCAAAGAAAATAAATTTGACGAATATTACATTATATTCTGTCCTCAAATATTTAAATTAAATATCACGTATTTTTTTATACTATTGATAATACATTTTAAAAAATTAACTTTTCGGAATAGCGTTTAGATAGCTGCACTATTTATTAAAAATTTGGTAATTTTCATATTTCATAAGTCGCTTCTTAAACTCTTAAGATAATAGAAAAATTTTTTTCTATTTCAGTTTTTAAAAATCATTATCACCGTGTCAGCATTGGTTTTGGCATTGACATAAAGACAATACGTATTAAATATTTTTTCAAAATCAATGCTTTTACGCTTTAAGTCATTCGCTTATAAATAATTCCACAAATGTATACAATATATAACATATAAATAATGATAGCAGAATGATAACGTATGATAGTAGATTCAGATAATGATTTCAAATGCAAAATATCGTCAACGTATTATTCTTAAAATTAAATAAGAAGAAATATTATTAATTTTAAACATTTGGGAAGATCTTTTAAGAAATAAAAAATAAATCTAGTTGCAGAATCTTTCTTTCTATAAGCAACATTTGTACAAACAGTTGGTCGAATTTCTGTTAAGAAAAATTACACAGTCTAAAAAAGTTAATTATATATATGTATATGTATACAGGATGATACACGTAAAGCGTAACAATCGAATATTGTCGAAAATATTGGCGGTACAAAAAAATGTAGTTAAGAAAATCTAATGTGTTCTCGGGACTATAACTTTCCTCATAATTAAATTTGTTGTACATCGAGGGATCAAGGACATTTCAAGACTATCAGCATTTTTTAAAATGAAACTATATATTTTTTAATATATTAAGTATGCTCCACTTTAAGGTGAATTCAATGTCTATAGTCAAGGTCATTCAAAGTCATTCAAGGTCAATCAACGTCACAAGTAAAAAAAAAATCGTTTAGACTTTAGAAAAAGTCTTTCCAACTGTATTCATAATATTGCAATGTTTACAATAATTTAAGCAGATGTTCCACGTATTGCTCTTTCACTTGTATACATTTCATGAGCCCATAATAGAACTCCATATATCTTAATTCTTTGTGACATAGATTAACCTTGAGTGATTATAGTCCAATTCATTTTGTTATAGACTGCATTTACGTGTATTAAAAATATATATATATATATATATAGTATCATTTTAAAAAAAGGTGATAATCTTGAAATGTTATTAGTCCCTTTGTATACAAAAAATTCAATTACATGAAAAGTTGTGGTTCCTAGAATACTTAAAAATCTTTTTAACATTTTTTTGTATTGCGGACACTTTTGACAATATTCAGCTGTCAGGCTTTACTTACCTTACCCTGTATTATTATTACACAAGGTGAACCACGAAACGTGATCAGCTTAAATTATTCTGTTGTTAGTGGTCTAATCAAACATTTTTTTGTCAGCTCTTTTTCTGGAGTTTTCAAGGTCACTACTTTCGCTTTTTTGTAAATAAACCAATAATCAGAACCGAGGAAAGATTTAAAAAATAATAATCTAAATCTGCTAAAGAGTAATTAATTTACCGTCGTTTTAATTAAGATGAAAGTATTTTTTTAACGTTTCTTCCGTTCGGATAAAAAAATATTTATTATCCTATTTATTGAATTCGTCTCAATATCCACTGAAAGATAGATGTAGAAAAATTACAGGTTTATCTACAAAAAGCTGAAGATAATCTTGAAAACTCAAAAAAGAAAAAGAAGAGATTTGACAAAAAATTTATCATAATCATCTTAAAGCTCTCTTTGAACCAATAATTTTTTGTTATAATAAAAAAAATATATTTTCGGTCGCTCCACTAACAGAATAATCTAAATTAATCATGTTTTGTTTCACCCTATAAATGAAGAATGTCCTTGTCTTTATTGAAATATAGTATTTTATTACTTGATTGGAAGATTGTCCAAGATTTAAAATTAGTAACAAATATTTTGTAAACAATATTTATCATCTTAAACATTCTATAAAGATATAAAGAAGTATGCGGGTATATTTATAATGTTATGAGTTACGGTTGCGACATTTTATTTTCCAAACGTATACAGTAACACTGTATTCTATAGTTCATAAACGAATTTGATGTAAAATCCGCTATAATTACCGAGAACTGAGGAGAACACCACGGAGTAGTAAAAGCTTGAAATCTCGTAGTTGAACCCGATGTAAAATTAAAAAGTTGCGAAAAATATTAATCTCACAATTTTTAATTATTGAAATTTTTGAACGATATAAATCAAACGGCGAAGTTGTATTATATAGAAACATTTGTTTATATCAAAATTGATAGTTTAAATAATGATCAATTCGAATTTGTTTTATAAATATAACGAACTATGATAATTAGCATAATTTTTATGTTGGCATCTACCTGAACTGTGATCATAAAACTTGCTGTCATGGTCAAGATGAACAATCCTGATTGGGAGTCAGTTTTTGAACTTGTCAACTCATGAATTTTTGTTCATACATCATTATATAATATTTTTCATATAAAAAATTTTTGAATACAAGTATAATTGCATGGCATTTATAATTGAATATGTATTTCAAATTTGTATAATAAGTAACAAATTCATTCTTATACTGTCATACCATTTCCAATTTCAATTATTTAATAATTTTGTTCTATCAGTATTTCAAATTGTTTACAGAAATATACAAATACAAATCCCAAGTTTCAAAGATATATTTGTATTTTTGTATGATAATCAAATTTATATCTTAAATGATATCACACAAATGTTTATTTCATCAATAGAATCAAAGTCTTTTATAAAAGATATTGTGCCTAATATAAAAAAATAATATTTAAATAATTAAAGGAATAATGAAATTTATTAGTAGAGTAACTGTAGTGTTAGTTTCTGCATTTTGAATAACTAAAGTACATAACATCTTTATCTATCGAAACTAATATTTAACTATATATATGTTATTAATATTATCGATTCATCAATCTATATCAAATTACGTATGATTTACTATTGTAATAAACGATTTTTTGAAAATGTATGACATATAGCTAATTACTATTACAAAATTTGAATCTTTTCTATCTCAAATGAAGTTTTATGTGCTAGTATTTCAAGACTATTATCTTTGTAATTTTTTAAATTGTGTTTTATTTTTGTAAAAGTTAAAGTTATTGTCACATTGCACTATTTTTTACAATTCCATATAAAATAAAGAAATATTCACAGAAAATGAATCGTTATCTCGTTATATTTGAGCAAAAATCTGTACTGAAAAGATCTTAAAATTGAGAAACTTTCTTAAATTCATTAATAAATTAGAATTATCTAATAGTGACCTGTTTCTTATTATTCAAATGAAATACAAAGTTTAAAATAATAATTATTATAAAATTATTATATTATTATATTATTATATAAAATATATAAGATAGATAATATGTATATGCTATAATATGCAAAATCATATTAGAATATTCTAATATGATGTTATTTTTTACAGATGGCATGGCAAGCAGCTCTCTTAATAGCGGGCACATGTTACAAAATAGTGAAGATAACACATTTGATCTTCTATTAAAAGAAGCGAAAGCAAAATTACGTAAAAGGAAGGTTTGACATATGTACTATTTGTTAGTTATAAATGTAATTTAAAAAATTAGCACAGAGATGTCGTCATTGATGATATTTGAAATAAAATTAAGCGAAGAGATCTATACTGGTATTTTCCATTAACAGAAATATAGTAAAAGTTATATAATTGTTATAGACTATAAATAACTGTTGCAATATGACATCTATAATGAAAGTAACAGTTAACTGCTGTATTTTTTGAATTAATTGAAGATATCAGTAGCAGACATATGTATAGAATATTTCTTTAATCTATTTTGATATTTTCAATAATAATGAAAGTATTAGATCTTTTCTATATGAAAGTCTGTTTAGTTAAAAATATATAACTCTTATAGATTTATTTTACTCACAGTTTTTATAAATAATTTATTGAAGCTAATACAATATTAATTACAATATTTCTGATATAGGAGCATTTAAGTTAAACAAAAGAAATTGTAATTTAAATAATTTTAACTTTGAACGTATGAATCATAATAATCATACATATTAGTTTAAAGCTATTTTTTACGTAGAAAAGGAAATGTATTTTCGTCGTCTTCGATATAAATATTATGCATTAATCGAGATGAAATGCATTATGGAAACTTAAGAACATCTTCATTATACCTACTAAACTGTTTGTATGTTTGCATAGAAAAATGTAGTAACAAAAAAATAACAATCAGGTAATACATTTACCCTATCTTATAATGACTATAATTTCTTTAAACAATTAAAGGTGCGTTTAATGATTGTATAACATGGAATATATGCATATTTAAATTTGCTGGTTAAATATATAATATGGAATACATATGTGCATATTTAAATTTGCTTCGCTTACGTACAATTTGATATATAGATAAATTGAGTTCCATATAAATATATTAAATTCAAATTAAAACTTTTATTCATATATTGTCGTACAAACTGTTAACTGTATTATCACTTTTTACCTTTAAATGTTATAAACTCGCAATAAACTTTTATCACGTAAGAAGTTTTTATTTTTATATGAAGAGTAACATGGAATTCAAAAAATAGTGTTATTCTGACATTTATTACATTCTTTTTTCAACATTTATCTGTTTGTTAGGTTTTTTTATTAATATAATATAGAATTCCCAATATGATGTATTTATATAAACATAATTTAAAGGTAAGAAATGAACACATTTATTATAGATTTTCAAGTAAATATATTTTATTTCAAGCCCAAATTAAGAATTCTAAGTACTTTTAGATTTCGTAAAAGTAATAAATATGATGCCGAATTGAAAAGAAGCAAATTGAAAATATTTATCCCTACTTTTAGGAACTATAATTTCTTTTACAGTAAAATATCAATCTCTATAAATTGTAGTAAGTTTTATTAAATATATGTATTGCTCATGCTGACTGGAGATTAACATTTAGTTAGCTTATTTTATCAATATAATTGTTTATCTTACTTAATTATCAATGTAGAATAATATAATAAATGAATCACAATTTAAAATATTTTTATTCGATAGTAAAATGTACAAAAATAAGTACAATCGTTGAACTATATTGTCAATCTTTACTATTAAATTAAATACTGATCATCATTTACATTTTTTGTTCATAGATTAAAGAATTTTTATTTATTTTTTAATTTTATTATAATCCACTTTTATAGAACACAAGAAAATATATTTTTTACATTATTTTTAATCTATAGTTATTCAGTATTATTTACTTAGCAATAAAAACAAATATTTTACGGGTATCCGGCTGGCAATGGTAATTAATATTCATAGACATGGGACTGATTGGATATGCAACTAATTATCAAACAATAAATTTCTCTTAAAATCATTTTTAAGATATTTGGTTTTTAGCAAAATAAAACCTACGAATATATTTGTGTGAATATTATGAAAAAATTATAAACATAGTATGTACAATTATACATATAATTCGTAAACGAACATTAGTAAATAATTACGAAAGTAGAATATTTAAAGCATTTTGTGAACTACCAAAAATGTCAATAAATACTTATAATTTTGAACAAGAAATGACATTGTGGTATGAACAACATAAGATACACGTTTGTGTTCTAAAATCGAAAGGTATGTCATACATATTTCACTGGATCCGTTCGAATGATAGTCATGAGGTGAATAACTGCGTGATCCACACTACCTAACCGTTCGCCTTTTGTTCCTTTCTGCGAAATCCTCTTTACTTTATCTTGAGGACCCACAACGTGGAAGTGAACACGAGAGTGGAACATGAGACAGGGAGCCCATGTAAAAGTATAACATTCTCTTCACTAGACTTTCTTGATGTTGAATCGTTCTCATTTTTCTACTTTTCTTTTCTCGGCTGATCTAATATTTATTATAATTCTTATTATAATTATCGTCTCAGTAATCAGTATCGCAAAAGCGCTAAGTGAATGCTAGGTAGCTACTTTTGGTCATCAGCCTTGTCGGGGATCCTAGTCTTAATCCAGGACTACTCGGACTTTGATTTTCCTTTCCTGATTACTAGCCTTACCAGGGGCCCTAGCCATCTGATAGTAACCAACTGAGACTGTGACCAGCAACAACTTGGTCCAAAATGATTCTGATTTAGACTACTGTACTAGATATTTCTGCTATTACGCATCGCTGGTTGGGCGACTTCTTCGAGTCCCGCAAATATCATACCTCGTAGCGATCATTAGATGACACTACTGTGCTCCTCAAGGGAGCGACTCCTTTGTCTTGATCGCCAATTTCTTGCTCTCATAAGGTGCTACTAGACTAATAGCTCACCACATCTTCCACTTTGTACTACGATGGTTTAAATTTGAGAGCACCAAACCCTTCTTTCTGTTTAGTCTGGTTTTGGTTTGTTGATCGCTTTGCTTCTTTCCACAGTTTTTGAAGATCTAGTCGATCCAGAATTGCTTGAACTTCTTCGGATAACGTTGCATTAGTTACTTTTCTGGGTTTGTATCCAAAAGGAAGCTGATCTAGACTTCTTATCGATCTATTGATTGTGCAATCTATTGTATTGGGTATCTTCTTTATGCTCGTGTCCCAGAAATCTTTTGGCTCTTCAGCACAAGTTGCCGCAACTTGAATTTAGTGCGATTTCATCTCTCACTCTGTGTGTTGGTTTTCGATATTTCAATAGCGTTTAGAATGTATTTAACTCAAATGTGAAGTGAATGCACTTGCTCTGTCGGTTATCATTCTTATGGGAATTTTAAAAAGTGCTAATATCTGGTCTAGTGCCTTAATGGTGCACTTTGTCTTTGTACTGCGTACGGGGTAACGGATACAAGACTTGGCAAACCTGTCAACGATTGTCAATATTTGTGTGTTTCTATTTTTTGGCCGTATAAACGAATCACGATAATCAAAGTGCAATGAATAGAAGGGCACTGGAACCTTGTCCATCGGGTGAAAGAACCCTGGTTTTTGACCAACCTACGATTTATAATAAAGACAGTACAAACAAACTCTGATGTATTTAAAAGCAAATCGCCTCATCCCTTTAACCGTTTGAGACTCCAGCAGCGCGATCGCACTGTTTAGATTTTGTGTCGAAAAGTCTCAGTACATTTGAACGCTACAGACGACTGACGGTATTTTGTATTTCGTTGTTATTTTCTCAATCATTTTTATTGGACAAAACTTGAAATATTTATAAACTAATAGTACGCATATATAATAACATAGATGTATTTCATAAAAATAACAAATATGACGAGCGCTATTGCACTGCTTGCTTTTCTTCGCAATCGATTAAGACAAGCGCTATCGCGCTGTTCATGATTCATCACCCCCTTTTTTCAAAGATTAAATTAGTGATTCCCACGTGATTTCCCTTCTCGTGGATCTTCTCAAAGGCAAAATGTCTCTGACATCCCATCGACACATTTTCACAACATTTCAGCAAAATATACGAGCCACTATTTGTATCTATTCTCAGTTTTCCAGAAGACTATAATCCTTCCATATTTCTCCTGTTTTACTTTTGGATGAACATTATCGGCTTCCAATATTTTCCGTATTATATCGATATAATTATCCTGCAATTGCGTCGCCTTAATCCACTCAGTGGTTATGTCCATAGACAAACCATTTATAAGATTCCTACTTACGTAATGCAGATAAACTGCCTAGTCTACTACTACTGGAGTAGTAGACTACTACTGGGCGACACACGATTTCAAAATTGTAATCCTGGAAGTAAACGCATTAGCAAACCACTCCGGATTGAATATTTTTTTTTTATTTGCAGTCGAGCGAATTGCATTGCAAGTCCGTAATCATTGTAAACCTTATATGGCCGTCGTCGCCGCCGCCTGTTGGAAAGAAATGGCCGCGTTTCGTCCCGGGACTATCGGTGGACTCGTCAGTAAGGCTATGTCCGGTAGTCCCTGCCTTAGACGCAGAGGGAGTCTCGCTAGATGCGGTATTTATATTGTAACCCCGTGAATTTCGACCGCTAGCGAGACAGGCAAGACTCGTTGTCGACGTAGTGGCCCTCTGGTGTTGGCGGTTGGTAGCTGGATCGCCCGGGAGGTGTTACGCCGCGTTGATGCCCTCGACCTGTCGGCGTCTTGTTGTTACCGATCCGCCACACTTATATTAAGCAAATACACGTGAAAGATTTCAAGTACCACAACAAATACTAAAGTTTCTAAATCATACGAATGATTTCTGCTCTTCCGGACTAGTTTTTCGTATGTTCAATCAGCAATTAAATTATTCCAAATCCCACTGTCAAAGAATCCTCCTGCAAGAGATTTATCAATAATGCTATATTCTGAGTAAAATTTTGAATGAATTTTCGAAAGAATTTCGAAACCCCTAAAAATTGTCGTATCTGTTTAACATTTGCTGGATCGGGAGTCTCTATAAGTTTTTTTTTTTTTTTTATTTAATATTTCACATTGACAATTTGTCCAATTTGGACATTTGGTAGAATTTTGTAACTGTTTGATATCATGTGGGTGGCTACCCCCAGCGAGGTACCATCTTCGTGTTTGTTAGGTTATATCCTTTATGAGATCTGCTAAGTGTTTCCTTTTTAATCTTCTCTCTATGCTTGCTGTATTGGTGTTTCCACAGCCTGTCGGTTCGGGTGCGTTGCTATTTCTTTTCTGTACTTTCTTGCGCATCTGCTAATCTCCTCCTTGACCGTTTGTATTCCCAGGTCTTTCTGAATGTCCTTGTTTCTAACGTATCATGGGGTCTCTATAAGTGCACGGATCTTTTACACCTTGCTGCATGCCCTCACTGAAAATTTTTCTGCCTCAATATTCTATTTTTCTAAATTTATTATAAAATTTTTTTTCTCAAACGCGCGTAGAACAATTTGTAATTACTTAAAATCTCTCTCAAGCTCCTTAATGTTTAACAACTAGAGATATGCAAGAACTCGAAAATATCGGGTGGAGTCGGGATGAGAAATATCCTCGAAAATCTCAGGATTCTCGAGTATGTCGGGATTTTCGATTATGTAGGGACTCCTGAGAATGTTCGGGATTGTGTTGGCAAGGTAATAGATGTTATTACTTTAAGTATCATTATTTTTTGTTATTTATATTGTGTATGGAATTGGCAAACACTATATCAGCGCTTACAGCTGATAGATGGAGTCCACGAAGCGTAAGTAGCTATTTGTCACTGACAATACATGACGTAACAAAAGACTATAAAATGTGCCACTATATTTTAAATTTATATCATTTAAGAGAATCAAATACTGCGGAAAATATTAGAAATATATTGTTATCATTTGTAAGTACATGGAAATTACATGAAGTTAATTAATATTTATAACTGACAACAGCCGAAATATTGAAAAGACAATGGAAATCTGTACAGATTAGAAACGATTTATAACAATCCAGAGACACTATGCAATAAAATCATCAAATGGCAGACATTTAAAGAAATAATAGAGAGCAGAATCAACTGCAACATCCCATTGAAAATACCTGAAAACATTGAACGCATGGGCAACCACTATACCTGAATCAACCAACAGACAAACAAAAATAATTCCGCCGGAATCCTTAAAAAAATTAGAGAAAAAAGAAAAGCGAAAGCCAAATGGCAAAAGCATAGATCACAAGAAAACAAAAAACATCTAAACAAACTTGCAAAGGAAACAAAAAACAAAATAAAAGAACACAACAATAACGAATTCACAAAGTTCATAGAGACACTATCTGCACATGAGAACTCCAACTACTCCCTATGGAAAGCCACGAAAAAAATAAAGAAGCCAATAAAACTAGTCCCAGCAATCAGAAAAGCAGATAATACATGGGCAAGAAGCAACGAAGAGCAAGCTGAAGAATTTGCCAACCACCTATGCAACATATTTACACTACATAATATTAACAACAGCAACCTAAATTGTCATGTAGACGAGGATGCGCTAACCACTAGTATTGCAACTGACAAGCAATACGCCATACGTACAACAACAGCACAAAAAATTAGAAACATAATCGAAAAAACAAAAAACAATAAAACACCAGGAATCGACCTAATCAATGGCAAAATCTTGAAAAACCTTCCTCCAAAAGCGATACGACTAATGACAATAATATACAATGCAATATTAAGAATCCAATACTATCCTAAACTATGGAAACTAGCACAGATCATAATGCTACCTAAACCAGGCAAAGACCCACACCAAACAGCATCTTACAGACCAATATCACTACTTCCCGTGTTTTCCAAAATACTAGAAAAAATAATATACGCCCGCCTAAAACCAACAATAGAGAAGGAAAAATTAATACCAGATCACCAATTTGAACACAATTAGAAATTGAACACCAATTAGAAAACAAACAATACTGCACAGCCTTCTTTATGGACATCGAGAAAGCATTTGATAAAATAAACCACGAATGCCTACTCCAAACAATCAGAAAACAATTCCCGGGGCAAATATACCAATTGATGAAATCGTACTTAAGCAACAGATCCTTCGTAATAAAAATCAAGGACACATACTCTGAAGTCAAAGACATCAAGACAGGGGTTCCACAAGGAAGCGTCTTCCTTAGGACCAATTCTATACACGCTATACACGGCCAATATACCAACAACTACCAATAGCAAAATACTGACATTTGCGGACGACACAGCTGTAATAGTCAGGCACACTAACCCGGAAACAGCAGTCAAATTACTACAGGAACATATCATAAAAATAGAAAAGTGGCTGCAAGTTACACAAATTAAAGCAAACCCCAACAAAGGCAACCATATTACATTCACACTGCGAAAACAGATGCCACCAAGCATCATACTAAACGGTACGCACATATTACAAACCAGGCAAGTCAAATACCTAGGACTACACATAAATGCACATCTTACATGGAAACAGCATATTAAAGCAATAATAGACAAAATGCAGTCATCAAGGAGACAAATGCATTGGCTAACAAGTCGAAAATCCAAATTAAGCATAGAAAATAAATTAAAAATATACAGAACGATCATACAACCAATCTGGACGTACGGAATACCACTATGGGGGACAGCAGCAATGAGCCACATAAACAAAATAGAGACAATACAAGCTAAAATCCTTAGAACAATTGTAAACGCCCCATGGTACGTTAGAAACGAGGAAATTCGAAAGGACCTAGGAATACCAACGGTCAAGGAGGAAATTAGAAGGTACGCGGGAAGGTACAGTGAAAGAATAGCAACACACCCGAACCGGCTAACTGCAGAAACAAGAAACACATCAAACATAGAAAGAAGACTGAAAAGGGAACACCCAGCAGATCTCACAAAGGATATAACCTAACAAACAACCTGGAAGATGGAAGCCCGCTGGGGGTAACCATCCACATGCTATATTTATTTTATATATCATTTTACCAAATGTCCTACTGGACAAATTGTAAAATTTAAATAAATAAATTATATAAAAAAAATAAGAAAAAAGAAAGATCAGAAACGAATATTTTGCTCCGTTCACTGATTACAAATGACAATAAAATAATAATGAGAAAATTTCCCTCGTTCATAGTTTTAAACGAAGAATCCAAAAACATTGTTGCCTTTTTCTCAAGATACAATTCTGCAAAAAAAGCTTTTTATAAGTGCAGCTAGGCAAGGGTAAAGCCGAATGAGACGTCTTTGCAACTAGTCCAAGATGTGAATATACGGTGGAACTCCATGTACGTAATGTTAAGAAGATTAATTAAGTTACGAAGACCGTTAGTATAATTTTATGTGAAATGCCTGAACATTTATGTAATGAAGAATGACAGTTTGCTGAAACATTGATAACTATATTTATATAATTGTACCAGTGAAAGATGCTACAAAACTAATGTATGGAGAAATATTAGGTTGTCCGAAAAGTTTCTTTCATTTTATGAGGAAATAATAGACGCACAACGTTTTTTGTTTTATGTTATTTTGTCGAATTACGTACGATCCATTTTGTTCTGTTGAGATAAACACCGCAACATTTCACAGACTTGGTTTCATGTTTGTATAAAGGTGCACTGTTGTAAAAAAACATGTTTGCGAAGGAAAGACACTTTTCGGACAACCTAAATATCGAACATTATAAAACATCGCACTATATTCTAACCTATTTTGAATTAATTAACATACATTCAACATGTGATACGCGAGACAAAATAACAAGTGAACTGTGTCAACATCTGTCCAATTGTATAATTGTGTAATTAAGACTAAGACTTCATTATTTTAATATTAACACGTTGACTGCCACGCGTGTTTTCAAGGAAATCTCCGTCAGGCCACGCGTGTGTGACATCAATCCACATCAGAGACCAGGCCATACACCGCGAGCAAGATGGCAGCCAGATGTCTACACATTCTTGGCGCGTACCCTCAATAGTTTTAAGGACCCACCATGGGTCTTGGCATTTTCATGGTTAAGGTCCTTCAGACCAAACAAGTATCTTTTATTTTAAGTATCCTTTACATTTATTGTTTACTACGGGTTTTTTTTTATTTTGTTTTAAAATTTACAATCAATTCTCACATTGAGAATTTTCAGTAACTTTCTCTGGCGTGGCGCAGTGACATGGCTAATTATTTATAATAAGTTAATACTTATTATAGATATGTATAATTTATGAGTGAGTAATATGAATAATTAAATATTTCTTAATGTAAATATCTAGTTAAATCTAGAGCTTAGGTCTAACGGGTAGTGTCTCTTCAGCCTGCGGGTTTGGTCCGACGTATCAAGTAGTCCAGTGATTAGGGGGTTTCGGTGTTTGTTGACTCTTTTGCTATATCTGTCGCTACATTTTGCTATTTCCTCTTTGACTGTGGGTATCTTGAGGTCGTGATGAATTGTTTCGTTGGTAACATACCACGGTGCATCTATTAAGGATCTTAGCGTTTTCGATTGAAAGCGTTGAAGTATTTCAATGTTGGAGTTGCTTGCTGTTCCCCATAGTTGGATTCCATAGGTCCAGACAGGTTTTATTACGGTCTTGTAGAGGGTAATTTTATTCTGTAGACTTAGTTTGGAGCCAATAGAATCTTTTAAATTTTTCCTTTAGTTGCTTCGTTTTGTCTGAGATATGGTTTTTCCATGTTAGTCTCCTGTCCAAGGTCATGCCCAGGTATCTGACTGAGTCCTTGCCAGGAATTGTTGTATTGTTGATGGTGACCTGGGGGTAGGTTTGTTTACGGAGCGTGAAGGTTACATATGAGGATTTTTTTTCATTAATTTTGAAGTCCCATTTATGAAACCATTTTTCCATAGAGTCGAGACATCGCTGGAGAGTGGATGAGGCCATTACCGTGTCCGCGTGGGAAGCTAATAGCGCTGTGTCGTCAGCAAATGTTGCTATTGTTATCTCGGTTGAAATAGGTAAGTCGGCAGTGTAGATGGAGAACAGCAAGGGTCCGAGGACACTACCTTGGGGTATGCCAGATTCTATTGGGAATGTTGCGGAAGTGGCGTCTAAACATTTAACCATGAATTGCCTGTTGGTTAAGTAGGACTTTTGTGTGGTAGTATTTTTTTGAGTTTGTATAGTAGTCTTTCGTGCCATACTTTGTCGAATGCCAGTTGAATGTCTAGGAATACCGCTGAGCAATATTTTTTCCTTTCAAGGGTTTGGCCGATCATGTGGGTAATGCGATGGATTTGCTCTACTGTTGAATGTTGTTTCCGAAAGCCGAATTGATGATTTGGGAGTGTTTTCAAATTCTCTAGGAGTGGAAGGAGTCGATTCGTTAATGTTTTCTCGAACAGTTTAGACAGGGTAGGCAGGAGACTGATTGGGCGATAGGAGCTAGTTTCATATATCGGTTTTCCGGGTTTAGGGATGAGGGTAATCAGTGAGATTTTCCAGACCTTGGGAAAGTATTCAAGGCGAAGAATAGCGTTGAAAATCGATGTGATAAGTGCAATCCCTTTTGTGAGAAGTTCTTTGATTGCTTTATTACCTATTAGGTCGTGCCCTGCTGCTTTCTTAGGATTTAAGCGATTGATTGATTCTATTATCTCTGAGGAAGTGAAGGGTGCAATAGGAGGAGACATTTGGAAGGGGGAGTGCAGGTATTTAGTAATGTCCGTGGCTGCTTTGGAGGAATGGGGTTTAAATACGTCAGACAAGTATTTAGCAAACAAGTTGACTTTTTCTGTAGGGCTACGTGCCTATCCACCTTGCGGACGGCGGAGTGGAGGGATTATTTGCGGGGGGCGCGTGAGTTTCCTGGAAGCCTTCCATAGTGAGTAGTTGGTGTCGGCTGTGGGGGACAAATTGGCGAGGTATTTATGAAAACAGTCATTTTTGTAGTTTTTGATGATTTTGGTTAGCTTTCTAGTTGCGTTGTTTAATTTGCGTTTGTCGTCCGGTGCTCTATGGGTCTGCCAAACTCTTCTTAGTCTACGTTTTTCTGCTATTTTTTTTTAAATGTAATTGGGATATTCATGTTTGCTGATGGACGTCTTAGTAGGTGCGGAGGCGCGGATAGCGTTTATTATGCTCATGTTTAAGTATTCCGTGGCTGCTTCGATTTCTTCATTAGTTTTTAGTGACGTTAGGGCTGAAGTTGAGTGATTAAAGACTTCTCTAAAGAGCTGCCAGTTGGTGAGTTGGTTATGTATAAAGCCGTTAGCTGTATTCTCCATAATTGTTGAGGTGACTGTTGCTATCACGGGGGAATGATCAGAAGAGAGATCAGCCGAGGAGTTGATTTGAACGTATCTTGGCGAGATATTTTTAGTTATGAAGAAGTCAAGAAGGTCAGGTATTTTGTTAGTGTCAGTGGGCCAGTATGTGGGTTCGTATGTGGTGAAGTAGTTGAGATTGTTGGTTATTATGCTGTTTAAGAGATTTTTACCTCTTACTGTGACCA
>JACXIX010000023.1:5360106-5393909 GCA_014737535.1 Bombus cullumanus | reverse complement strand
AATTGGAGTAGTTGTGAGTTTGGGAGGACTGGATATTTGATTGGTTATTTCTTTTGCTCTGAGTTTAGGGTACTTATTTGAGTACAGGGTTTTGTAGGCAGAGCAGCCTTTGTAGTTAGCAGGGTGGTCCCCTTGACAGTGGATGCACTTCGCAGGGATTTCTGGAGATTTCGTGCATTGCTCAGTAGGGTGTGTGCCTACACATTTGACGCAGCGGAAATTGCGGTTGCAGTATTTCTGCGTGTGACCGTACCTTTGGCATCTTTTACATTGCACTATCTCTTTTTTTATAAGAGGAGGTTCGAATTTGACTACTGAGTTCATTAGTCGATTGATGTTGTATATTTGTTTGTTATTTGAATTTTGTTTTAAGTCTATGAAAAATAAGGATAGCGGATTTTTCGAGATTCTATGTCTTATGTTGCTTATGTTTATTACTTCGTGGCCGTGATTTAGGAGTTCGGACTTCAGTTCGTCCAAGTTGGTTGAGTGGTGGATGTTGCGTAGTACCACTCGAAAAGGTCTTTCCTGTTTTAATTGGTATATATGAAAGTTTGCGTTCAGGGTTTTTAGCAATTTGGTTAGTTTTCTGTAGGAGTCTGCATTGGCCGGTAGGATTTTAACTTGGTTGTTGTTTATTTTAAGTTTGTAATCTTCTGTGTTGATTTCTTTCTCAATGGACTTAACCATTGTTTGGATGCCGATGACGTCGTCTTTAATATGTCGCAGTATTTAAATGTCGCAGTATTTAAATTTTACAATTTGTCCAGTAGGACATTTGGTAAAATGATATAGCTTATGGATTAAATATAGCATGTGGATGGTTACCCCCAGTGGGGCTCCATCATCGCGTTTACTAGGCTACGTCCTTAGTGAGATCCGTTGGGTGTTTCTTTTTCAATCTTCTATCTATGCTTGCTTTAATCCTTTCCACAGCTAGTCGGTTCGGGTGTGTTGTTGTTCTTGCTTTGTACCTCTCCGCGTACCTGCTTATTTCCTCTTTTATCGTTGGTATTCCCAGGTCCTTTCGAATTTCCTCGTTTCTAACGTACCATGGGGCATTTGCTATTGTTCTTAGGATTTTAGCTTGCATTGTTTCGATTTTCTTTATATGGCTCATTGCTGCTGTCCCCCATAGTGGTATTCCGTATGCCAATATTGGTTTTATGATTGTTTTGTATATTTTTACTTTGTTTTCTAGACTTAGTTTGGATTTTCGGCTTGTTAGCCAGTACACTTGTCTCCTTGTATTCTGAATTTTGTCTATTACTGATTTGATGTGCTGTTTCCATGTGAGTTGCGTTTCTAAGTGGAGCCCTAAGTATTTAACTTGCCTGGTTTGTAATATGTGCGTACCGTTCAGTAGGATGCTTGGTGGCTTCTGTTTTCGCAGTGTAAATGTAATGTGGTTGTATTTGTTGGGATTTGCTTTAATTTGTTTATCTTGAAGCCACTTTTCTATTTTTGTGATGTGTTCTTGTAGTAGCATGACTGCTGTTTCCGGGTTAGATTGTCTGACTAGTACAGCTGTGTCGTCTGCGAACGTTAATATTTTACTGTTGTCAGCTGTCGGTATGTCTGCCGTGCATACTGTGTATAGTATTGGTCCTAAGACGCTTCCTTGCGGGACTCCTGCCTTAATGTCTTTGACTTCAGAGTAGGTGTCCTTGATTTTTATTGTGAATGTTCTGCTGCTTAAGTAGGATAGTTTGTAGTAGTTTTTCATGATCAATTTTGTCGAATGCTTTTTCGATGTCCATAAAGAGTGCCGTGCAGTATTGTTTTGTTTCTAGCGCCTGTAAGATTTCGTTGACGAGTCTGTGCATTTGTTCTATTGTAGAGTGTTTGTTTCTGAATCCAAATTGGTGATCTGATATTAATTTTTTTTCCTCTATTATTGGTTTTAGGCGGGCGTAAATTATTTTTTCCAATATTTTGGAAAAAACGGGAAGTAGTGATATTGGTCTGTAAGATGCTGTTTGGTGTGGGTCTTTGCCTGGTTTAGGTAGCATTATGATCTGTGCTAGTTTCCATAGTTTAGGATAGTATTGGATTCTTAATATTGCATTGTATATTATTGTAATTAGTCGTATCGCTTTTGGAGGAAGGTTTTTCAAGATTTTTCCATTGATTAGATCGATTCTTGGTGCTTTGTTGTTTTTTGTTTTTTCGATAATGTTTCTAATTTCTTGTGCCGTTGTTTTAGTTATGCTGCATTGTTTGTCAGATGCGGTATTAATGGTTAGCGCATTCTCGTCCGTATGTCGATTGGGGTTGCTGTTGGTGATATTATGTGGTGTGAATGTGTTGCATATGTGGTTGGAAAATTCTTCGGCTTGCTCTTCGTTGCTTCTTGCCCATGTGTTATCTGCTTTTCTGATTGCTGGGACTGGTTTAATTGGCTTCTTTATTTTTTTCGTGGTTTTCCATAGGGAGTAATTAGTATCCTCATTCGCGGATAATGATTCTATGAATTTTGAGAATTCTTTGTCTTGATGTTCTCTTATTTTGTTCTTTATTTCTTTTGCAAGTTTGTTTAGATTTTTTTTGTTTTCTGATGTTCTCTGTTTTTGCCACTTAGCTTTCGCTTTTCTTTTTTCTCTGATCTTGCTTAGGATGTCCTGAGGAATAATTTTTGTCTGCCTGTTTTTTGATTTATGATTTGATTTGATGATTGATTCCGGTGTTTTCAGTGGGATATTGCAGTTAATTTTGTTTTCAATTAGCTCTTTAAATGCTTGCCAGTCGGTGGTTTTATTGCAGATCGATTGTGACTTGTTATAGAGAAGTGGTTTGCTTGTGAATTCTATTATAACTGGTGTATGGTCAGAGTTAAGCTCTAGGCTGGTTGCTATTTTTAATTTGCTTGCGTTTAGTCCTGTTTTTACAGCGAAGTCCAGCAGGTCAGGTATTTTATTGAGGTCTGTCGGCCAATACGTTGATTTTCCCGTAGATAGTACATTGAGGTTGCTGCTTCCAATATATTTTTCTAATGTTCTGCCCCTTGGCGTGTTAATTCTGGAACCGCATAATGTGTGTTTTGCATTAAAATCTCCTGCTGCTATATATTTGTCACCTAAGGTTTGGAAGTACTCTTCCCATTTTTTGGATGTCATTTTGTGTCTCGGAGGTGCATATACTGATGAAATCTGGAAGTAATAGTCGTTGGTTTGTATTGTGAGAGTAGTTGCTTGTATATGTTCTTGATTTGTTTTACTGTGAAGGTGATGCTTTATGTCATTTTTTATTATTATTGCAGTTCCTCCAGGTGCTTTACCTGAGGGGTGTTTGGTGTCGTAGATGGTGTAGTACGGTATTTTCATATAACTTTTTAAAGTAAAATGTGTTTCTGAAACAAGTAATATGTCGATATTATTGTTGTACAGGAATGTTTTAGTTTCTAGGGCCCTTTGTTGTAGGCCGTTTGAGTTCCAGGCTGCTATTTTCAGCGTGTCCGTTTTTATTTTTTGCTTAGCATGTTTGTGAGAAGTTGTAGCATGACTGTGATTCGCTGTGTTTGCTGTCTGAGGATTGCGTTTTGTCCACTTATCATTTTTGTTATCATTTCGGTGTTTTTGATAGATTGTTTTAGCAGTTCTTTGATTTCTGTAGCGTCGTTGTAGTTATTGTACTGGTTTTGGTTGTCTAAGGGTGTTGATTGGCTGGTTGCTTGAGCGTAACTTCAGCTACCAGAGGTGATGGTGTTATTGTGGTTAATGTTCATTACGTGCTGTATATTTGGTGTTTTCTCAGTTTCTGTGCTGACTTGTTGAGTGTGATAGTTATTGCATGTCCTGCTTCGAAGCAGCGGAAATAGTTTGCGTTGAAGTTGTTTTCTGACTATACAGCCTTTGTAGCTAGCTGGGTGGTTTCCTTTGCAATTGTAGCATTTTACCTCATTTATTTTTCCCGTGTATGGGCAGTTCGTTGTTAGATGTTTTTCTGCGCATTTAACGCACGCCAGGTTTCTGTTGCAGTAATTTTTTGTGTGTCCGTATTGCTGACACCTTATTCATTGCGGATATCTTTTTTGTGTCTAGGTGGCCCAACTGTTATAATTGTATTTAGAACTTTTTTGATTTCTAATATATCCTTGTTGTGTTTGGGTTCGAGTTCGATTAGAAACAGCGGTAGTGGCTGTTTGGTTTCGTATCTGGTTATGTTGTTTATTTCGTGTCTGGTGTCCGATTTTGGCTAGTTCCTCGCATATGTTATTTGTATTAGTCTTTTAGTCTTTGGGATAGAAAGATAGGACTAGATACGTGTGTAAACTTAAAAAGAGCCTGTATGGACTGAAACAAGCTGGGAGAATGTGGTTCAGACACATTAATGGGATCTTGAAGGGTATGAGTTTGAACCCATGTGTGAGTGACCCGTGTGTGTATGTGAGTGCATCCAAGGATTTGGTTGTAGCTGTGTATGTGGACGACATTCTTTTGTTTGGAACCAAGGAGAGTATTAAAGTGTTCAAAACTAGAGTTAAGGAGAAATTAGATGTTAGGATGTTAGGTACCGATACTCAGTTTCTATCCATCCACTTGAGTAAGCCAGACAGTACCACTGTTGTATTTGATCAATCCGTGCAGATAGGTCAAATGCTGGATCTGTTTGACGTTGCTCATGAGGTTGGAGTGTCAACGCCGCTAGCTAAGGAGTGTGAAGCTGGTTTTGACATTGAGTGTGATGAGCCCTTCGATAACAAATTGTACGAACAAGCTGTGGGGCACATCATGTATGTAGTAACTGTAAGTCGTCCTGATATCGCATGTGCAATAGGAAAATTAAGCCAAAGATGCGCAAACCCGACTGTATCCGATTGGAAAGCGGTGAGGCGAGTTTTCAAGTACCTACTGAAGACCAAAGACTTAAAGCTAGTATACCAAAGGACAAAACAACCTTTGAAGGTGTTTTGTGATTCGGACTTTGCGAGCTGTTCGATAGATAGGAAATCTAGGAGCGGGTATGTCTTCATACTCGCTGGTGGTGCAATATCTTGGCTGTCTAAGAAACAACCAATTATAGCTCAGTCGACATGCGAAGCGGAGTTCGTGGCAATGCAAGAGATAGCTAGGGAAACTGTGTGGATTTCCTTACTGTTAAGAGAATTGGATCAATCGTCATATTGCCCTCGTCCATGCAAAGTATTCTGTGATAACGTCGGGGCTATTTCATGGTCCAAAGATGAAATAGTCGCTGAAAGCTCTAAGCATGTTCAAGTGCGATATTTCTATGTTAAGAACTGCGTGTTGAGAGGAATATTAGATTACACCTGTGTACCTAGTTCCGAGAATGTTGCTGACATTCTCACCAAAGGGTTAAATAGAGTTAAGACTCAAAACTTTACCAAAGCTATGGGGCTTGTAGAAACTGCGATCAAAGGAGAGTGTTGAGGAATGTTAAGTTGGTATGATCGCTAGTTACTACAAGCTAATTTGGTACGACTTCTGGCGACGCTCTTTTGTCTTAGAAGTTGTCCACGCGCTAATTGACTGTATGTCTGCTTAGTGGCAAAACGTGTTGTAGAAGGCGGAGAAATATACGAAGTAAAAAATCGAATCTGTGTGAATCGGTTAATTAACAACCCCAAACCTACATTAATTAACATAAAACTATTACGTAGCTACATTTCTGATATTTAATTGCGTACTACTAACCAATTAAATTACTAGTCCTTTAATGTGTAGATAGATTATTTTAAAGTATGTAATCTTTCTCTAATATCTTTTTTCTACTTTAAATTTTTATTTTTCGAAAGTCTGATGTGATAGAGTATAATAACCATATTGACATTCATCAACCTCAAATTTATGAAAAGATATTTGAAATTTTGTTGGGAGTAAAAAGGTATTTATTTGATTTGATGACTTCTTGATCTTTATTTATAAAGTAACATAAAATAGTTAAAGTATAATCAGAAACGGGATTTAGGTGTGAGAGCGCATTCGAAATGCCATTTTTAACATTTTGTAATATGTCAACAACACACGAAGGAATTTATTTTGATAAATGGAAGTTTGTATATCGCAAAAGAAAGGAATTTTTAAGCATCGATTATAGCCGTGAAGCTTCACAAAATTATATGTATTGTAACTGAAAAAGTGATGTCAGCCATATGTTTGTCAATGAGAAATCTATAGAATCACAAAATCAACAGTCTTATATGTATGGCTGCTTAACAGACAACAAATACTTAATTTCTTATAGTTCTTTAATGAAACATCTTCACATATGGAACCTTTTTTATCTATTTGACTTCTTGAATACCGCAACATCAATTTGGCACTACATAATGTTTCGGGATAGCCGTAAGTGCGTACAAGTGACATCACACGCTGAATTGTTTGAAATTTAAATGGTGCACTTCGAAACATAGATTGTAAAATTATACTTAGTATATTAATGTATTATAAAAATAATGCCTTAAATCGTAAAAGAGTAAATAATTATTCAATGTTATTTGTTGTGAGAAATTTTAATTTTAATATACTTTGATACAAACTTTTATAACATGTAT
Source organism: Bombus cullumanus (assembly GCA_014737535.1). Taxonomy (NCBI): domain Eukaryota; kingdom Metazoa; phylum Arthropoda; class Insecta; order Hymenoptera; family Apidae; genus Bombus; species Bombus cullumanus. The sequence continues at coordinate 5,387,395 of JACXIX010000023.1, read as the reverse complement.
CGTAATTAAATGTTAATGTTAAGCGTAGTGGAAAGATTAATTATAATCGCCCAAGATTATTATATCAGGAGTCCCATTGAAATCACCGACACTGTTTTCACCGACAACAACTCACCGACACCAGACTTTATCGAAAATGTTATATCGCCGTGCTAATACTGTCAGTCAGTTAAAGTTGTTGTCATTCAAAATTGTTACAGGTCAAATGTATGTCTGGTGTCGGTGGAAAAAGCGTCGGATTTACATAGAATCCTGTATCAAAGGTCAAAAGATCTACATAATCGATTAGATATTTCTCCGTCATTAACTACTTAGCGAAATCTGCGTGTGTCATGGTTCAGTAAACCATCGGCTACGCTTATGGGCGGCATCTCTGAATTCTGGATATATTTTTCACTATAACACGATTTTTATCTCCCTTTACACGATAATGTGTATTCTCTGTCTTTTTATTTAAAATAAAACGTTTTCTGGCCCTTGCACTTTTTTTTAGGGTGGTTTTAATTCTTAACGATCTTAACCGGCTAAATCTTTCGGCCTCTAGCACTGTTAACACAATTTATTCCGTACTGTCAACAATAGCAGTATCGTCAAGAGTATGTAGCCAATTAAAGATCATCATATTTCTTTCATATTTGGATAATTGATTTCCACGTTCTCTTTCAACGTCTTTAATGGTCAAAGCATGGTTTCGTTCCTTTTGTCCCAATAGTGCAGGTCCTGTAGTACCTGTTGTTCCAGGGACCAGCAATGTAGTTCCAGAAGCTGTTTGTGCTGCACTCGCTACAACCTCCAACTGATCTAAATTGAATTCGCTTTGTGAAAGTCGCTCCAAAGCACGATATGTTGTTAACAATCTACAAATTATGAAAATTCGGTATTAATATTCAACTGTTACACACATTTCATATACTTCTTTTTTATTGTCATAATTGCTGAAGGAAACATGTAAAAATAAGTATTGTTAATTTTCATGCTTTTACTGCCTTATTAATCGTTTTAAAACCCAATATTACGCTTATCAAGAAATGATCATATCAATATTAGTACTAGAATCTTTAATACTATTCTTGCTTTGTAATATTATTCTTGATTTGTTATATAGGGTGTAAGAAATGTTTGTCACAGTCTATGTTAAGGAATTAGAAAAATACATGGTATCAACAACGGCATCTATTGGAGCGAAATCAAAACATTCCTTTGTTCTAAATCTTTTGTCTCTTAGCTAAACAGTCGTTAATCGCATTCTGTTACGCATTTATATATAAAGAGTTTTGTCATAAAAATAAAGGATAAAGCGTCGTTAATACAGACCCTACTTCATTTTCATCGCTATATCTAGTTTTCTAAGAACAGTTTATAACGATGATTTAGACATTCTTAGATTAATAGAGATCTGTTAAAAAAGTAAACTGCAGAATTGATTTTGACTTTTAAACTCAAGGTTAAAATGTTTTTTTATTGCATTTCATTCTGTTTTTCTTGCATCTCATTTCTGGAATTATGTTGCAATTCGTTCGTTCGAAAAACGTCAATGTTTTATAACTTTTTGGACTAACTTTATTTACAATATACTTATACAGTGAGACATTGATGAACTAGCGAATTTCTGAAGCAATCGAAGCAATGCTGTTAAGTACATACATTATTGTCGTATGCATAAGGTCGTGATTATAAACAGAGCAGCGTTAAGCCGAGCTTGATAATGCGAGCGGCAAGAGTAGCGAGACAAATGAAAAGACAGCGGCAGAAAATAAATTAAACTCATAAATTTATATAACATAACCTATAAGAAACTACGCAACGGAGCAAAGGCCAATATTTGCCACTGTATATTGCATTCTCCGCAGGGAGGGCTTGCTTAAGCGAGTCTATGGGGCTGGCAAACCCACGTTCCTGCAGCCAGGGAGGACCGTCGGGACAAGCGTCCTGCCTACGTGAGTCCTCTATTTACACCGCAAGGAAGGTTGCTGTGGTGTAAGACTAAGTCTTCCCCACGGAGCCTTGGGTAGTAGCGCACCCACGATCCTGAAGCGAAGGGTGAGACCGTCGGGAGAGCCGCCGAGGGCATTTCCTCAACTCCCGCTTACGTGAGTCTCATCTGGGTCTGTCGAGGACGGTTAGCAGGATAGCCGTGCAGCAGAGACGTGGCGGTACATCCACAAAGAACAGTCCCACCATTGACTAAGAATGGTACCACGGGCGGTCGAGGGTTAGCCCAGAGGGTGTCGCGAGCCCTTGACTCAGCCAATTATGGGTATGGAGTCGTGGTGGCAGTGGTTGTGGCCAAATGCTGGCAAGAGGGCTGATTTAAGGGGGTCTTGGCGCCCCCGAATGGCCTTCGGCGGGTGAGCAGCCTCCCACCTGCTCCGTATACCGTCCCGAGAAGACGGTAGGGCTTGGAAAGGGCCCCGTTCGACCTGAGACGAGTGAAAGCCCTTGCAGGCCTAACTAATCCAGGTAACCTGATACTTGGTACCACGTGCGCTGGTTGGGCGTAACCCAACCCCTATGGCTCTAGGGTAGCCCGGGCGCTGTATAGAGATTCAATCCAATGATGTCCATCCGACATCAAAAACCACACTACATGTGTATTGCATTATATTTATTCTTTTATCAGGTATCTAAGCGGTAAATAGTAACGATAAATACTTTGGAATATTTTGGTATCGAATCTTTAATCAGGTGTAGGCCGATTTTATGGCAAGATAATCATAAGTATTGTAGAAATATACATTTTTTTGCACGCGCGGGGCGAGCAAAATGCTGTTACGCATGTCCAGAGTGGACTATGTGTGACTATGGGAAGAAATATAGGGAGTAGCGGCATAATTTTCTCGTTTTTCTGGATGTGCCACAAATGTCAATTTTGCCGCTTATCGCTCGCCGCTCTCTGTATAATCACGACCTAACTAATCCCCACTATTTATTTTATTTTAATTTAATGGCAAATACAAAAGACGAAGAACATGTGATAAGAAAGAATCACAAATTTTAGTGGTAATATAAAGGCAATGTAAATGCAAAGGAAGGTGAAGCCCTACAATGAATAGATTTAGGTGAGTCATGAAGATTAATTTCTTTTTATTTGGCGTAGGTGAATCTAACGTTGGTGATTGGAGCAAAACAAAACAAAAATGGTAACGTTCTATTGAAATAATAAATTACAAACTACGCCCGGATATAAGAATTAAAAAAAACTATTACTAAAAAGACATTTTGTTTCTGAATTTCATATGAGGGAGATATGACTATCAGTGTTCGGGATTTGGAGTGACCGTCGGTTACGTCCCGTGACTGTCCACATAAACAAGATGTCTAATCATTCTTATTGTGGACCCATCAAAAATCTTAGCATTTTTATAGTTAAGGTTCTTAAGACCGCACAAGTATCTTTTGAGTTGAAGCATTCCTTAGAGTTATTGTCCATTCCGAGAAAACACGGGAAACGGATTTTTCCCATGCAATGCCAACCGCGAGAGTCATTCGATTGGGGACGGCTAGCCCCATCCTTACTCACCAGCCTTCTTCTTATCTAATTAGCAGCAATAACCGTTGCCCTCGCTTTCCTAACCAAAATTGCCATTAACCAATCCGCTGGTTCCTTGCGTTAGACACACCCATCACTAATTTTCTTCCGCGACAGCACCATCATCGAACGACAGTAGTTTTTCAATCTTCAATCGGTCAACATTGTAACTTGCTAGTGATTCGTTCCGTGTATACTAAAGAGTACAAATAAATTAACTAAACATAATACTACACCGCATCTTTAATTTACCTCCACCTTGAGCGTTAATCTCGTTCACGGATCGCGATCACTTCTGCCTGAGCAGCCGAGGTAGACAGACGTGAAAAACTGTACTTCAGTGAAAGTGCAAAAAGCAGCGAACAAAGGTGAAATATATTACATAAATAAAGCTACAAAAGAAATGGAAACGATTTAAAACCAAGAAGAAAACAGCTACGATGACGAACTATCATATCAAGATGAACACTGAAAGACACCAACAGCGCACAAAAAGCGTAAGATAATACCAGGCCCAAGCGCCATGGAAACTTCACATACAAAAAAGCAGCAATGGCTACAAGATATCTCACTCCGAAATTCATTCGGTTCAGTAATAGAAGATATAAATACGGACCCAAAAGGAAAGGTTACAACTCATATCGTTAAACCACCACCGATCTACATAGATCCCCTATTCGAATTATTGAACAACACTGCTGGAAAATAAAACTACAGTATAAAGCAATTAAAGCTAGAACAAGTAAAAGTACAAACAAAAACTCCAAAAATCTTTAGAAAAGTGACGCAAGCATTAAAGGAGAAAAACGCTGGGTATCACACATACCAGCTCAAAACAGAAAAGAGCTACAAAGTAGTAATTAGAGAACTATACCCAAGAACAAACGCAAAAAATATATGTGAGGAATTAGCAAAAATGGGACACCAAGCAAGAACAATAAATAATATAATCAGATATGATACGAAACAGCCAATGCCACTGTTTCTAATAGAACTTGAACCCAAAGCTGACAACAAAGAAATCTTTGACATTAAAAAAATCCTAAATACAATAGTAACAATTGAGCCACCTCGTTATAAGAAAAATATACCGCAATGCATACGGTGTCAACAATACGGACACACAAAACACTACTGCAACAGAAACCCGGCTTGTGTCAAATGTGCAGAAAATCATCTAACAGCAAAACTGGCCAGATACAGGAAAGATAAACGAAGTAAAATGCTATAACTATAATGGAAATCACCCATTAAGCTATAAAGGCCGCGAAGTCAGAAAACAACTACAACGAAAACTGTTTCCATCGCTTCGAAGCAAAACATACAGCAACTATTCATCACAACAAGAAATTGCAGAACCAGAGCCAACACCAAATGTACAGAACGTACCGAACACTAACCATAGAAACATCAACACCTTTGGCAGCCAAAGTTATGCACAAGTAACTAATCAAACACCACCCTTAAACAACCAAAACAACAACAATAACGACGCTACAGAAATCAAGGAACTGCTCAAGCAATCCATCAAGAACATTAAAATGATAACAAAAATGATAAGTGAGCAAAATGCAGTATTCAGACAACGAACACAACAAATTACAGTCATGCTACAACTACTTACAAACATGTTAAGTAAAAAATAGAAATGGAAACGCTAAAAATAGCAGCTTGGAACTTCAATACCTTGCAGCAAGGGGCCCTTGAAACTAAAACATTTCTGTACAACAATAATATTGACATATTACTTGTTTCAGAAACACATTTAACTTCAATAAGTTACATGAAAATAACATATTACACAATCTATGATACCAAACACCCTTCAGGAAAAGCACACGGAGGGGCCGCAGTGATAATAAGAAACGATATCAAACACCACTTACATAGTCAAATTAGTTAGGAACACGTTCAAGCAACCACGGTTACAATACAAACTAACAGCAATTATTTCCAGATATCAGCAGTACATGCACCACCGCGATACAAAATGACATTACAAAAATGGGAACAGTATTTTTAATCCTTAGGTGACAAATACATCGCACCAGGAGATTTCAATGCAAAGCACACGCTATGGGGCTCAAGAATTAACACACCTCGAGGTACAACATTAGAAAAATATATTATAACTAGTAATCTCAACATATTATCCACAGGAAGACCAACATACTGGCCGACAGATCTAAACAAAATTCCTGACTTGCTTGATTATGCAGTTATGAAAGGACTAAACGCAAACAAATTAAGAATAACACCCAGTCTTGAGCTTAGCTCTGATCATACACCGATAATAATAGAATACTCAAGCAGGCCAATACTTTATATTAAATCAGAGTCGCTTTGCAATAACAACACCAAATGGCAAACAGTTAAAGAACTAATCGAGAGCAAAATCAACTGCAATATTCCACTAAAAACACCCGAACATATCGAACCGGCAGTAACAACATTGACAAAAATTATACAAGAAGCAGCATGGGCAACTACTAATTATGAACCAAACAACAGGCAAACAAAAATAATTCCAACAGACATCCTTCCCAAAATCACAGAGAAAAAAGGAAAGCGAAAGCAAAATGGCAAAAACATAGAACACGTGAAAACAAAAAATATCTAAACAAACTCGTAAAGGAAATAAAAAGTAAAATAAAAGATCATAATAATAGCGAATTCTCAAAATTTATAGAGACAATCTCTGCGCACGAGAATGCCAACTACTCTCTATGGAAAGCCACGAACAAAATAAAAAAGCCAATGAAACAAGCCAAGAAATCAGAAAAACAGACAACACATGGGCCAGAAGCAACGAAAAGCAAGCTGAAGATTTTTCCAACCATCTTTGTAACACATTTACCTCATGTAATATTAACGACAGTAATTCCAAATGTCATTCAGACGAAGATGCGTAAAATACTAGTACCTCAACTGACAAGCACTGCACTATACCTAATACAACCGCTCAAGAAATTAGAATTCCCCCAAAATTAGAAAAAAAACCTTCCCCCAAAAGCAATACGTTTAATCACAATAATATTCGATGCAATTTTAAGAATCTAATACTTTCCTAATTTATGGAAGCTAGCACAGATCATAATGTTACCTAAGCCAGGCAAAGACCCACACCAAACTGCATCTTACAGACCAATATCACTACTTCCTATGTTTTCCAAAATATTAGAGAAAATAATATACGATCGCCTAAAATCAACAATAGAGAAAGAAAAATTAATACCAGATCACCAATTTGGACTCAGAAATAAACACTCCACGATAGAACAAATGTACAGGCTCGTCAACGAAATTTTACTAGCAATAGAAAAGAAACAATACTGTACAGCCCTCTTCATGGACATCTAGAAAGCATTTGACAAAGTGAACTGTGAAAGCCTTTGCAAACAATCAAAAAAAATTTTCCGGAACAAATCGACCACTTACTCAAATCATACCTAAGCAACAGAACCTTTGTAGTAAAAATAAAGGATGTATATTCTGAAGTAAAAGACATCAAGACAGGGGTACTGCAAGAAAGCGTCTTAGGTCCAATATTTTCTTTTTTTTTTATTATTTAATTTGTACTTTACAATTTGTCCAGCTGGACATTTGGTAAATTTTTCTAACTTAATAGAACCAATATTATACACACTATACACGGCCGACATACCAACAACTACCAACAACAAAATACTGACATTCGCGGACGACACGGCTGTAGTCAGGCACACTAATCTAGAAACAGCAGTCACATCATTACAAGAGCGTATCATAAAAATAGAAAAATGGCTACAAAATAAACAAATAAAAGCAAACCCCAGTAAATGCAACCATATTACAGTTACACGACGAAAACGGAAACCACCAAATATCCAATCGAATGGCACGCACATATCACAAATAAAGTAAGTTAAATACCTAGGATTCAACTTAGACTCGCAACTTACATGGAAGCATCATATTAAATCAATAATAGACAAAGTACAGATAAAAAGAAGACAGATGTACTGGTTAACTAGTTGAAATTCTAAACTCAGCGTAGAAAATAAACTAAAAATTTACAAGACGATCATAATATCAATTTGAATGTACGGAATACCACTATGGGGGACAGCAGCAATGAGCCATATAAATAAACTAGAGTCGCTACAATCGAAGATACTGAGAACAATAGTTAACGCCTCATGGTATGCCAGAAACGAGGATATACGCAAAGATTTGAAAATACTAACGGTCAAAGAAGAAATCAGTATGTACGCAGAAAAATACAAGGAAAGAACGGCAGCACATTCAAACCAGCTGGTGAACCAGCTGCTGAAGCGAGCAAAACCGTCATAGAAAGAAGACTATAAAGAAAACACCCCACTGACCTAAAGAAATAAAATAGTCAAACTCGAAGATGGTATCTCGCTGGGGGTAGCCATCCACGTGTTATTTAGCAATTAAGCTAGAAAGCTTAAAATAAGCAATTAAAATTAAGCTTTACCAAATGTCCTGCTGGACAAATGTTTGTAAAGTACAAATTAAATAATAAAAAAGAAAAACGGTTTGCGATATCAACCGATCGGTTGCAACCTGACTGATCGCCAATTAGTTGAGAATTGGTATCAATCAGTGCTCTGATTTTACAGGTAAAAGCTTGATTACAGCAAAAACAATGATTAATATTGATGGAAAATTTACTGCGAGTAAAATATGACTGAACAATTTTAAACATCGATATGGAATTCACCAATGTACTCATTCAAATAGAAAAGCTATCTGCCGGCCATGCGGCAGTTAGACGATATAAAGAAATAAGTCTGTATCAATTGTTACCAATTGTCCAAAGCCCTGGTATCAGAACTAAAGAAGACAACTTCAATTTATTAAAAAGGAGACAAGAATGCACTACTTTAGCGTATACTAAGACTTAGGAGGTTATAAGCTCTACCTTCTTGTAATTGGTAATTCAATAAATCCAAAAGCATTTACACATGTTAGTGGCAATATTCTACCATGTAGATATACACTACTTATAGTAAAACGGCTTAGATGATCGTTTTCATATCTCGGAATCAATTTCATATCGACTTTGTAGTACTCATAACAAAATTTTTAAAGGACAAAAATATTCGTTTGAGAACTGTGTTATTAATAGGTCCATGCAATATAATGCATCATCCCTGCTAGAAAATGATAAGTTCCGTTCAAACAAAATTAAGGTAATATTTTTATCTTCACGCGTAATACCGATTTTGCTCATCAAATTGTTCTAAAGGTATTGAAGAGGAATTATAAATGAGTCTTGTTACTATATGTTCTATCACACTAAAATGTAAGTTGATGTCAGTTAACATTACAGGAGCCGGCATATGATCGCTAATATTTTCAATATCTCCAAATACATATTGACAGTAGTATTAATCCTATGCACTCGATATTGTAGGATTAAGATTTATGACAATTTTAATATTTTAAGATCCACGCATCAATATTGCTAAGTAAAGATATTAATAATAATATTGATTACGTGCGATCAAAATTCAATATTATTAATCAATATTCATAGCGTAAACTCGAAGCAGGGATTTCAAGCAGAATTGAGCAGTAACTGAATGTCTTATAATCACTTCCGTAATCGATCATTGAATGTAATCATAGTAACTGTAATAATTACTCAATTAATTATTGATTAACTATGTAGGAAAGGGGGCTTCAACTTCAATAACCTTGACCTCGATATATGTTATTTTGGAGAATGTCTTGAGTCCACATTCACTTTGCCGAACCGTGGAACGATCGTGTTCAAAAGTTATGACAAAAAGAAAGTGGTATTTATTACATTAAATTTATTTCAAAATAAGTGATTAAAAATGAAATTTGCATATACATTTGTGTACGTTTTCGATTTTAACAATTTTACGGTATGTTTAGGTTAGTTTAGTAGGTTAGATCCCATGAGCTCAGTGTTCCCGTGGCTTCTGCGTCGCACCTGAAGACGACTACCATGAGGGATTTAATGGGAAAGAATTCTACGCTATCCTGCATCCTCTCTCCAGGAGCTATGGAGCATCTTTGGAAGATTTCCTTCGCGGTAAAAGAAAGGAAGGTTTCATGGGATGGATAGGGGAACAGAATCCCTAAATTCATCCAAAAATCCAACCAAAACCCCCTTTTCCGCATAATTACCAATCATTCTTAAGATAAATCAGTAATCATGAATAACTTTTGTAGTTTTTAATCATAAGTCGATAATTTTTAAGCCATTGAGTGATTAATTTATGCATAGTTTGTCAACTTAATTGTCCGATTCAATAGAAGTGTTTGATATTCTTGATATCCATTTTAGCATATAATCATAATGTATAATCATAATCTTGTAAACTGCTTGTCAGTCAAGTTCAACCCAGCAGTACAGTAACACTACAAAGGATATCTACGCTGTGATTTTAATATCTTATAGTAATATATATAATTCTCCCTGCAGAATGGCTAGTATCTACCATTGAGTTTATATAACTTTCATATCATCAGATCAAATTTCCAACTGTAGGTAATGCAAAATTTTTTGAGTATTTGTCAGGGAAAAGTGCTATAAATTCTGATAAAATCGTATCGTGTATAAAGTGCAAATTGCAATGAGCGGTTATGGAAGATCATTCAATTTTATCACGCATTTGAAGCGAAAATACGGGGAAAACACTGTAGGAGTACAAGACACATAAAACTCGTGTAAAGTGTGGACGACCACAAGTAAGTATTTGAAGAAAATTTATAAAGTAACTTTGGAATATTTTAACGCAAGACCAATTTGATAGAGATAGTATTAAATACTTAGTAATTATGTATAAAAAAATTTTTTCCTACAGATATAACCACCACACAACCTCAATTTTGAAGATATTATCAAAAGACTATTACTACTACTACACTGTATATTGCTTATACGTGTACGCTCATGGTACATCTGTATCAGCATAGAATAACCGCTTATCTATTGTTTCTATAATAAATATCTAAAAGTTTTGTTAAAACGTACAAAACGTTTGGAATAAAAGAAAAATATATAAATAATTCTGAACAGGTTTTAAATGAAATGGAACATGCTAGTGACAGCTCTGAATCTCACAATAGAAACAAAAATGGAAGAAAGGCACTTGTAAATCAATGTTCGTGTTTATTAATCGTTCCATTGCACAGTATCGTAACAATATCATTTATGTTGGGGTTCATATACGTTAAATTTCTGTATTACTGCTGATGCAACTAAGATTTTACAAAAGTCAACAGAATTAGCAATCGTAAATAATAAAACCATCAAGAAACGTAACATTGTATAAAAAGTACAGTTCTTACAGTTGTACAGTTTATCCAAAAACTACTTAAATAAATCAAGAAGTTTAGGACATACTCTTAACAAATTAGATGGAACAGCCTGTATGATTTTTTATGCCAAATTTTTAATGTTGGAATACAGCGATATTACTCATACAGATACCTACACAAGCACTTCAACAGGACACTTACGCAGGTCATACTCAGTATTGTATAGAGAGTGGGGTTAAAGATCTTTAAGGGACCATGGATCACTACCTACAATCAGTCTGAGAATAACTAACCAACTGTCGACAATCCATATCACTTATATACATTCAGTTCTGCAATATTGTTTAATAAACATCACCCAATATTATTTCAACATAATCATTGTGTGTGTCAAGATTAAATTCTAACATTTAATATACAAGGAAAGAGTAGCGAATTACACAGAACTCTTGATATAAAAAATCCACTGAATAATCAGGATTTCAATATCCGGAGGAATATTTAAACTATACTTTTTGTTATGTCACTTACTATATAATCCAAGACGAGCATAATACTGTGGTATTTTTATACCACGAATATCTTATGCGCATGCAAAGCTTGAAAAAACGATACATTTTGAGTGAATTTTTTGCAAGTTACTTCTAGAAGCAATTTTAAACAGTATGAAAGTAAGATTTAATGAATATTTATTTTTTCCTACTGGAAAAGCTCAGATGGAGAAGCTGCAATACCAGCTTTATCACACCCACGTATTAAACATATGATTATCTTAAGTATAAATGTATCAAAAAGAAAGTCTAACTTCTCTAAAAAGCCGTAGTGGCTTACATAAACAGATTCCACTGTATATTATTATCACGTTCAATTACTTAATGATACCTGATTAAGAAAATCATTTTCTTCTTTTTATTAACTTTTCAAATCTTGTTAATTTATATATTTTATTTTTTACTTTCTAATCATTATCTGTCATCTGACAATATACATTGATGTAAAAATATATAACGAATAAAGATATATAATGATATAACGACTTTTCAGATTTCACCTCAGCTAACCAGGCCACTCTTTCCAATAAAAAAAGAGTTGTTTACTGTTTAAAATTATGTGGTATTGTCGTCGGAAATAAACATGTGTTCTAAATTTCAGCTTTCTAATTGTTCGGGAAGTGAGTGAAATTTCGCTTACAAAATTCCAGACAGACAAACAGATAAACAGAAAAGTAAGCTAAATGAAAACCGTTAAAAATTAGGCGTGAAGAAGGTGCTTGCAAATACAGGGTATCTCATTGTGGTTTACCCACTCAATTATCTTTTAAACTATTCACTATTCGAAAAAAAATGTTTCAAATAAAATTTACTTGGTTTCGACAGGGACATCTTGTGATGGGTACAAATCTTATCTAGGAGGACGCGCTCTTGTGAATTTAAGATAACCTTTATTTTTTAAAATGCCACTATATGTTTTTTATGCATCATTTGATTCTCATTCTAATTCTGCAAAAAGTATTAAAGTTCTTGGATCGAATAATGATTAGTTTAAATGATATTTTAACTTTAATGTTGCAGAAATTATCATATGTAAGATAAGGAAAAAATAAACCAAAAAGTATTGCGTTTTCGTTTCTTATCAATTATATGATAAGTTTTACAACATTAAATCTAAAATGTCTTTTAAACTGAACATTTTTCGACCCAAGTATCTTAATACCTTTTTGAGCAGAATTAAAATATGCATTGAATGGTGTATAAAGAAATGTATAATTCCATTTAAAAAAAGACAAAGATCACCTTGATATTTCGAAGACACACCCATTTAAATAAGATTTGTCATCATCACAAGATGTCCTCATTGAAATAAAGTAAATTTTAAATATTTTTTTCGAATAATGAATATTCTAAGAAATAATTGTGCGGATAGATTAAAACGAGACACCTGTAGATACAATTGTATATGTATATGAATAATAAATAGATATGTATGTTATATATGTGTGTATTGTGATATGTTAGATATTATGTATATATACAAACAAGCAATTGCATTTCTTACGAAATAACATGCTTATCGTGCATATAAATTTTTAATTTTTCTTTCCAAGGCTATACGCGCACTAGCGACAATTTGTTGCGCGACAATTTTGTCACTCTTGCTCGCATCAATCAAAAGTTCAATTTTCTCTTTTTCTAATAACAAGAAGATTTGAAAAAGGCAAGTTGTAGTCGCATCGGCAAATGCGCGCAAAATGAATGCTCTTTTCGTAAACTACAAAACTGTTGTCGGACATATTGTAGCTAGTGCGCGTATAACTTAAGTCTCGATTATCTGATGCGTTTTGGTTCATCATGAAATGATTTAATGGGGATTCTATTGTGTTTACATTTCAATGTCACATATGACGTAAATAGAGATGATCATTTTGATATTTACTGTGAAGAATGTATAATACCATAGTAAAATATAATAGTTGTTAATCAATCTATTATTCATGTTTGGAGAGTAAAGTAAATTAAATTTAATATGATCTGATCAGATTATAGTTGACATAGAAATGTTCTTGTACTGCTTCGTGCCATTGTTGAAACAACGGAAAATTAATGAATAACGGAACAGTATTATGCCTAGAAAAAATTTCAAGTTATAATTTTCAGCGACTCGATCAGTACTTTAGTCAAAAACTTTTAGCACAATTTCCTGCTGAACATCAAACGTTTCGTAGTCGTACGCGCATATCCATTGATGATGGCGTTGTGTAATACAGCTTATCGCTATATTCATTTATAATAGTGGCTCTTCCAATAGCAACCATTTAAGTCAAAAGAATACTAATTTGGGCAAATAGAATTTTCAATCCTCCCCCACGATTCAGAGATTGTAAATTTGTGGGCAGGGATCATTGACAATAATATTGACCTTGCTTATTTACCTGCACAGACTGACAAGTTAAAGTCAGTTACAATTTCTATGTTTACAACATAACTGCACTACAGTGTTATAGTCCATCACATTTTTCTTGACTAGTTAGAAAATTTTTAATCGATTGAAACTTGCTGTCTTCCATTATTCCATTCTTCCATTATTTTTCCATTATTTTTTATTGAATTTGGATATATTTTATCAATAACAGGAAGTGGATTTTTACACACCATACTAATAGATGGCATCAATTCCATAATTGATACGATATCATTACTAAAGTGTGTTGGTGAAGAATCAAATGATAAAATTATTTATGTATCTACTTAATCTAATAGCTAATGACACTTTAATATAACTTTCAAGAGAATGGTTAGGTTGCACTATATGATTCCAGTACTATATGCTGAGATTTAATTGAGATAAGATTTAAAGCTAAGTAAAATAGGAATGTAATAAGAATATATGAAACTAAAATAAGAATTAAAAGTAACTGAGAAACTAGCTGAGATTTAATAAGTAGGATACAGTGCAATAAACAAAGACCTTGAGTATCAAGATCAAAATCTATTTTGTGATCTATTTTTTGACCGATCTCTACTTATCCAGAGGCCGAATCAGTTTCATAAGCAATATTATCTTTTTTGTTCTGCATATTTACAAAGGAAATATAAAATTGAATAATAATTAATAATTAATTCTTAAACCAACCTTCGGCGTATATAATTTTGGCGAACCTTCTTATTCACAGACCTAACAAAATCAGCTCCTGTGAAAGGTATGGATGGATGTGATGCAGTAGAAGGTTGTTGAACTGATTGAGAACTGGATGTTTGTTGCTGACATTGTTGTTCTTGCATAGCTCCGCCATGAGGACTAGGAAGTTGCGATGTATTGGCGACTGGTTCACCAACAGCAACCCATGTGCTGCAGGATCTCGAAGCATGATCAAGTCGTGCATGTTCCAAAAGCAAAGTATTTCTTTGGGCAGTGTTAAGGGCCAAGGTAGATACAGCTGATCGCAACCCATTCGGCCCCAATATATCTGGACTTGGCAGTTGAGATACGTCACTCGTGCTAAAACTTTTGCGAAGTCCAAGTGCCGAAGAAAGTACTCCACAACTACGAATTAATTCATTTTCTTCTTCAAACCAAAGAATTTCTGGTATATCTGCTGGCCTAAGGAAATGAAAGAAAAAATGATGTAGATGCATTAAGTCCTTAAATATTTTAAATTAATTATATTAGATTTCCCAAATTTCTACATTTTAACTCGATTAGTTGAAGAAAATACAGAACTAATTCTCCGTAACATTGCATTGTATTTTACTGTAACTAAATGTTTTTAATTTTAGTAAATAAATTTTACTGTATAGTCAGTATGTTCAATATCAAAAGGACCAGTTGTAAGAGCTGTTTTCTTACTATTTTATATGTTAAGAAATTAGCATATTATTATTTGTCGTAAAAGTTTAGATGAAATATAACACTTTATTTTAGTAATAACGCAAGATGACGTATATTAATGCAGTATCGGAAAAAGGCCTGAGAGAAAGGACCTACGTAACCCTGGCCACGAGCGGCTGCGGAACACGTGCGCGGTGGGCCTATTGAAAAGACAAAAGGGATGCGAGGTCAGAGAGAGAGTGTCGGGAGAGAAGCCAGAGAGTCTGAGTGGAGAAGTCAGAGAGTGCGAGTTGCGTTGTCGATAGTGTTGCTAGCGTTGTCGAGAGAGTGTGATCCGCGTGAGAGGGAATGTTGAATCCGTTGTGGCGAAAGTTGCAGATGAACCATTTGAGTTGTCTAAATTATAGTACGTTTTTGGGATTAGTTCATATTAAACAACCATCGTTTTCTGTCCAACTAACATCTATACAATCCAATCATTATAAATAAATTAGTAATATCACAAACATCATCAGAGAATATAATTAATATTATATTCCCACCACCCGTGATACTACATTTTTTGGGGGCTCAGTCGGGATTGGACAAGACAGAAAACGAAACGGTTTAATAGAACTGTTCGTGCTAGTTTTGAATTTGCCGGTGCGCGGTGCGATAAAAGAAGATATTGTTGACTGTTGAAATTTGTGTAGTGTTGAAAAATAAAAATGGCAAACGTTGGGGTCGAACGATTGGCAGGAGAAGCTTTGACTGACGAGCAGTTGGCTCAGATGCAAATACCTGAGTTAAAAGACGAACTGAGAAGACGACGGCTGAGATTAACGGGCAGAAAGCGCGAGCTGATAGCGCGATTACTTGCTGCGTTACGCTTAGAGCGGGAACACGGTGCGCGAGAAGACGATCTAGATGAAGACGACGACGACGATTTAGAAGATGACGACGACGATGAGATTGGCGTGATTGGGGACCGTTTAGACGTCAACGATCCAGGAAATCGCGATCTCAATAATCAAGACGGCGGAGTTCGGGTAACTCCAGTGATAAGACGACCAAAGCAAGACGAGCCTAAGCGCACGGTGTTAACGCTCAAAGACGTAGAGGACTCGTTGGAGAAATTCAGCGGCGATGATCTGTTGAGTGTAAATCGGTGGATAAAGGACTTTGAAGAAATGGCGGAAGTGTGTGGTTGGACAGACATCCACATGGTAGCTTTCGCTAAGAAGCTGCTCACAGGCTCCGCACAAGCTTTTGTACGACAAGAACGATGCACGAAGTCCTGGGCGAAGCTTAAAAAGGCTCTAAAAGACGAATTTGAGAACGTAGTGAGTGGCCAGCAGATACGTCGAGAGTTAGCGCATAGAAAGAAGAAAGCAGATGAGAGTCTGCAGCAGTACATGTACAGTATGCGTGAGATTGCGGGACAAGGAAGAGTGGATATGCAGTTATTAATCGACTACATTATTCAGGGTATTCCCGATGAGGTCACAAACAAGGCTACGTTATACGGAGCTAGGAGCATGCAGGAGCTGAAAGAACGGTTTAAGCAATACGAAGGAATGAAAAGGGACATGGAAGTGAGAACGAAATTTGAGGAACAGAAGAGTCGTAGAACAGGGTCGGTGGCGAAGCCGGTCAAAATCGAGAAGAGGGAGACGCTTAGTCAATCTGGAGATGCGGTGAAGAAGAACGCGTGTGTGCGGAGTGCCCGAACAAGTCGAGGGGACCTAAGTGCTTCAAATGTAGACGGTATGGGCACATCGCATCGAAGTGCGATAACCCAAGTGAGTCCCTTAAAGAGGTTGGTAATGTGTTGCGATTGTCAACGACGAACCCCGGTAAAGACATTAAGATCGGAAATTTTGAATTGAACGCGTTAATAGATACCGGTAACGAATTAACTTTAATGCGGGCGGACCAATATGTAAAAATGGGAGCACCCAAATTGAGTCAGCAAATTGTTGAATTTCGCAGTATCGGGTCAGAAAGAAGTCGTACGCTCGGAGGATTCTCGACGGATGTTTTGATAGACGGCGAATCGTACGCTATAACGACACATGTAGTTTCAGACACCGTGATGCAACGCCCGTTGATAATTGGTGCAGAGTTTTTGGATACGGTCGAGTTAATCGTAAAGAGAGGAAATACTTCTGTTCGCAAAATAGAGGAAAAAGATTGCAATAGACTCCCGAAGGTGTTGAAAGTCGATGTAGAAATGCAACCAGACGAAGTAATAGATCGATTTCAATCTAATTTTGCAAACCCAATCGTAGTTGAAAAGGGGAACGGATCCCTTCATGTTCCTATCGAGGAGAATAGTAGACAATGTGCGGCAGTTGTAGTTCCCACGAGTGCTTGTCTTGAGGACACCGTCGTAATGAGTACAATTTTAGTAGACGAATCGGTTGCGACGAACATAACCGCGGTAGCGTCGGACGGAAACGATACGGACGGTTGCGATGAAATTTTTGTAGGATGTATAGAGTATCGTGCGAATCGTAGAGTCAAACAAACAAGGCCCAGCGTGAGTTCTAAAGAGAGAATGGAAAGCGAGAATGAGGCTGGTACGGGAAAATTTGAAGTAGTGCGAAGACGATACTTTGATAAATTGTGTTTCTAAATGGTAATAGTATCTGTTCAACAAGGAAATATAGATATACGCCATAGATATGTTTTCAACGGCCCAGATTATTCAGCGCGTTTACAGAAGACAGGTTAACACTTAGCCAACCGCGCGCGTCACGGCGAACTGTGTTTCCATCGCGCTCGGCCAAGCCAACCTATACGCTGTCCTTCGCGTATTTTTCCAAGTATCGAGGATTAATATTCACTACTTAAAAACAAAGAAGTCTAAAAATTATTTAAGTGGTTAATTATATTTTACGGTAATGGTTTTATTTAACGATTTCGCATACTGTTTATACAATACATCAAATTAAAGGTATGTATTAAACGTATAAAGAATATAGGTAAAATTAAAAACACTAAAGATAACTAAAAATAAATAGCATCACTTGAACATGAAATTAAAAATTCATCGAGAAGTAAAATATATAATAATTTAATCCTTTTTTGGTTTTTCGTTTCAGTCAAGAATTACGAGGTGGATCTTTCACACCGATTGAAAACTACAGCCCATGAAATAGGCTTAGAAATCTATTATAATTTTCTCCTTTACTTTAAAAAAAATTTTTTTGTATTCGTTAAATATATATAAAACCATACGTCAAAATTCAATAACTTCATTTCTTTCTTTCCCTTCTAAAAAAAATCATAAAAAGACGCTGTTTTAGAACATTCTAATTCAGGACACCCCCTTAATTGAGAAAGCACTTCCCTGGCAAGCGAAATATCCACGTTCAAATCCCGATGCTATAACTTCTGCAATTCGTAGGATAAAAAATGTTCAGCCGATCTAGTTGCTGGAATGATTTGAACCCAGATTCCCCATTAATTTAAAGATGGTATTTCCTTGGCCGTGTTGCCGTACGCGGATAAATCTGAAGCAACTTTGATGTCGATTCGCATGGACGACGTTTTTTGCCCGTCTCCCATCTTTGTCAATCACGTCTGACGATCGACAGATTGGGAAGCAGTCTAATCGCAAACATAATACGGTCCGACTGTGACGGCCGAATTAGTATTTATTAAATGCTTTTATTTTAAAGATACATCTTCACTCAATAAAAATTATAAAAAGCATATCCATTTCCTAAAAACAATAGCATTTTTATTCTACAAATGTTTTTATTTAATAAAATTTAATAAAGTCTTTTTAACAACAATCAATTGTTAGTAAATATTCTAGAAGCAAATATTTTACAAGTATATAAAATGTTCGGCTATAGGTGTAAAATATTTAAAGGGTGATTTTTTATCCTAAAATAGGATGAGGATCAAAAATAAAAAATTGCATTTTCGGCTTTGTTTTTTAGTTATTGACAGTTAAAGATCAGCTGAAATATTCCTGTGCGTGAGTATACCTACTTACATGAACGAAAGTAGATCAGCCTAAGTAGCGAAATGCACTGCCTCATGGAATCTTCGATTAGAGAGGATTAATATTTCCTCTAATCATTTGCCTCCATAAATAATTAATAAATAAAATTACATACAGGTACCATTTACACAATTCAATAAACATCATCAATCCAATTACACAATCACAGGCAAAAGATTAGAGGAAATATTTATCCTCCCTATTCGAAAATTTCATGAGGCGATTTTCGTTATGCTGTTCAATGAGTAGGCAGGTTTAGTGTTTAATCTACGATTTTTCTTACAAAACGCCGTGCAGGATGGTTTATGTTTTCGAATGTCATAATCTTCTTCTTTACCGCTTGTACAAGATAAGCTGCTGCCCGTGTATCGTTCTATAATATATCGAGGATCGCTGTACACCCCGCTACTCAGGCTGATGTACTTTCGTTCGTGTAAAGAAATTTGCCCGCGTACAGGGATATTTCGGCTGATTTTTAATTGTCAATGACTAAGAAATAAAACTGGAAACGCAATCTGTTTATTCTTGATTTTCATCTGATTTTAACTTGAACAATCACTTCTAAATTTTTCTACCACCCCGAACACCCTGTATATTTATTTAATGAGATATTCTAGTTAACTTTCGGAATCCAGTCATAGGATTTTGCACATATTTTTTGCAAAAAAAAAGAATGCAAAAGGAATCAATTTTTTTAAAGATAAACAGCATGTAATTTCAAATTTTCTACTATTGTCTTCCCTTTTCATAATCTGCAATAAATTATGTTTTAAATAAAGTACAATTTTCTGTGAAATGTATGTGAAATAATCCTGCAACATTGAATTCATTGTCCCACATTTGGTTTTATGCATAATATATTTTCATATCGTGATTATATAAAGCTTAAAACTGAATTGAATTATTAAAATATCGAACTGAATACGGTTTCCATTGATTAAAATCAACGCGTAGTCTCGGGGAAAATTTTTGCTGGAATATGTAGAAACGCGTAGTATTTACTCTGCATCTAAGTGCACAGTATAATCACATTGTAAACAAAATCCAAAAACTAGTGGAACTTTAACATCATTTTCTAAGACAGTGGTTGCGTTGCGCATGATCATGACAAGAAATCGTGATTCCTTTGAGACTTTGTTGCCATAACCAGTAGAATACAACATAATACAAAAATATTTGACTGTAACTCTCAAGGATAAGATCTATTTTGCACGGACTTTTTTTTAGAATGATCCAACGTATTCGCCGTGGTAGTTTTTACGCCTATTTCTTATACACCCCGTACATATTCGGTTACACTATTATATCAGTAATCATACTATGATGCTAGGAAATTATGCCAGACGCACTTAGAGTAACTCGTAGTGTAGAGTAATTCATTCCGACAGCGTTCAGAGAAATATAAATAAGTAAACGACAAGAACTCTGAATAAAAACATTACAAGTGATACGGTTACATTCAATTTTGTCTGTTTTTAAGATTCAAGATTAACTCAAGATCGCTTTATTACTAGCCGTTAGATTCGTTTTTCCTTCGGCTACAGCTTACAAAGAAAAGATACATTCACTTCGAAAAAATCAAGGTCGTCTTAATATCTCAGGAAACATAAGATATAAAGAAAATAAAGTGCATTCATTCAATGAGTCCCTTCAAATGCAACATAATCCATTCAAACCTTGAGTTATGAGTTATTTCAAATAATAGTTCTTGACTCATACTGTACACTTTATAGTTGAATTCCGAACTTGGCGCTTGATGATTCATGAACCTTACCGAGTTTCCGCGTTCACACGATGGTTTTTACGTTGGTCGTTGATACATGTTTTGGGTGTGACTAATGAGGAGGGTGGTATTTTGTTAATCTTGCAGAATGTTATTTAATGTAACAGCCTAAAAACGACGTCAAAATTGTACAAACGCTAAATGAAGTTTCTGAGCTGGTCTTAACACTATCAACGGCTCTAAATCACGCAACCGCGTTGCCGGTATAACGTCGCTGAAAAGCCAGGAATCTGTCGACCTCAGGATATGTACACGACACCTAGTCATGCAATAGTGTAAAGTCGTCCGAAAGCCAGGAATCTGCCCCCCACCCGTGAAATATGCGAATCATAGCAAAAACGTAAAGATCCCAGTCCTTTAGTCAGTAAGGCAGTCTGTATTTCGCTATTGAAGTGTAACGTTGTCTTATTAATAAAGTATACGAACGGTCTAATTGCTCATTCGCCCCTTTTTTTATAATACCTCGTCATTTATTACGTGACAACGGCCATACATTTATCTAATCCGAATATATCGGATATAGTATAATGAATAATAAATAATTCGAACTTGAAGTTTAGTCCTCTTTGAAATCGACATCTCAATAAAAAAACAAGTACCTTGATATTCATTAGGATGTTGATGTAAATTGTTTAATTTACATGAAAAATATATTTCTGTTTTTATAAACATTACTATGTTCTTAAAGTTTCTCTTCATATTTCCTCCTTTTAGACATTTTTTATTCTTTTCAAGATCGTTCGGTTCTGCGGGCTCATTCTTTTTATTTTTCACGCGCGTAAACAAAGAGATTAAAACAGTTTCAACAAAATTTCTATAAACTAACCGAATTTTATTATCTTTTATTATTATTTGTCGTATTGATAGTGTAAGTTCTTCCATATCCGTAAATAGACTTAGTACTTGTCATTTATAAGTATACGGACGTTGTTTTTGAGTCTAGATAATAAGACAGAGAAAAAAATCCGTGCAAAGTTGCTCTTGATTTCGAAAATGAGGGTCAAATTTTCTTGCTCGCATTGTATTCTACTCATCGCAAACACCAACCTTGCAATAGGAAGCATAGGTCGCAATTCCACCATTCCCTTGGAAAATGGTTTTAACGTTTCATTGCATTTGCATTGACATTATTTACGACATGTTTATATTTCGCAGTCAAATAGAAAGTATTAATGAGGATATTAATGGGGAAACAGGAAATTATATCTTAGTACGTGAATGACCGATCCTAAGTAAAGTGATATACGTAACTTCATGATTTTTAAATATTACAAGATTATTATTACAATACTTCATGGGAGCAATGAGCTAGCGAGAGCGCTAATAAATAGCGTAAAAGAGGATTCGGTGTTATTAGCCTTTTCTTGGGTGTACACGTAAAAGACACATGAAAGCTACAACTACATTATTTTTTAAATAGAATTATATATTTTTGAGTTGATCGATGCTATTCGTTATTCCATATAGGAAACTATTAAACAGATCATGCCTAAAAAGGAATTGATTCAGGAGACACTTTAATAAATGCTTTTGAAACAAGATAACAAAAAGATAATGAATATCTCCTGAGCTGATTTTTTCCATAACTACCATACACATCAGTAAAAGTAATTTTGTAATATTTTTAAAGCAGGGAGTAAATACTTTATTCCATTTGGGATCGTTTATTTTACGTGCAATGAAATAATTTCCTGAATTCTCATTAATATCCCGATATTTATTCTCTATATATCTATGGATATATTGTAAAGAATGTCAATGCAATTTTAATATCATTTTCCAAGACAACGGTTAAGTTGTAACTTATGATTCCTTTCATATACTTAGTTCTGCACGCTAGATTCAATTAATTTTATAAATGAATTAATGTTACCTAATTATATTACCTACTATAAATTATACATATCTATATTAAGTATTAACTTATTATAAATATTTAGCCATGTCACTGCGCCACGCCAAAAAAAATTATTGAAAATTCTCAATGCGAGAATTGATTGTAAATTTTAATAAACAAAATAAAAAAAAAATACTTAGTTCTTGTGATGAGTAGAATACGATGCAAGCAAGAAAAATTGACTTGCTTTTCTAGGTCAGACAATTTTACATGGAATTTTTTAGTCAAATACCGACAATATTATACACTATACATATACAAAAATGTTGGATGAGACTTATTTTTCTTGTTTTGCACTACACAGGAATGGTTATATGCAATCTATCTTATATCAGTATGTGCGTTTGGTCGAATGATAATATTATAATGTTGCTTGCCGTGTAAAGCTGTATTATGAAAAATATCCAAAACACGCGCTTGCACACACACGATTGACTTCATAGACTGTAATGTAACGTAGCACACATAAAAATGTAATACGTATGTCGTATGAAAAATATTTTAGGATGCTTCTTACTTTTTTATTCAATAAAAGCATACTTTCATATTATCAATTAGCAGAAAAATAGAAATGTCATCTATCTTTTTTCCTTTTATGCATCACACATATGTGGTGCAATCCAAAAACTGCTGAGATTGTCTACTTAGCATTTTCTATTACTTTACATATAAAAATATATGTCATATTATGTAACATATTGAAAATTCGAAACTTGACCCGAAATGATTAAATTTGTTTTATATTGTGATAGTTTATAAGAAAAGGTGCAGGTTATGAGCAATACACATAATACCTAAATATACATGATCACGAGTTTACCAATCGGATACGATCGCGAATTATGAATGACGAACAACGGCTTCCCATCATCCATCAGTTATACAGAAAGAATAATGGAAGGTGCCACAATCTCTGTACAGGAGTACTGCCATTATCACAGAGTGTGAAACTCTGGACACAAACATATACACGACATTTTATATTATAAAAAAAAGAATGCAAAATCTACCAAGTGTAATTTTATTATCAGTATTTCTTGCAATTTTTATAAGTTGCGCTGTACTATACTTATAATTACTAATATTACGGATTATACATTATACGATACTACAGCTATACTACTATTATAACATTAGTATAATAGCGTTAAAAAGTGTTGAATATAATCAATCGTATTTTATGTAAAGAATTTGTAAAGTTATTTTACATAGAAAGCTAACAAAGAATAATGAAACGAATAAAATATAGTTAAATATACAATATTATGTCTAACGAAAGAATAAACTTGGAAGATCTCTCACTAATTGTTCTGAAAAACATCTCATTTGCCATGTTTATTCTAAAATTGCACATTCTAATGTGATAAACAGAAATTTTAGACTCTCAGATCCAATTATTATACAATTATAAAAAGATTCTTTTGGAAAAAAATATCCTAATGTTTCATAAGTACTGCAACTGGTTCTATTAGAAGTTAAATGACACAAAAATACTCACGCATATACTTTGTAATAACTTATATCAAAATTAATCGAAAAATCTCTTCTTATACCAAAAAAAATCGAAAAAATATCCTTAGATTTTCTCGCCTCCGATGTGACAAATAGCGAATATCTGCTATTCAACATAAGTTAAGATTAATGGAGATAGACCAACTAGCAATCAGATAAAATAGTAATGCAAAAAAGAGGAGAATCACACAAATAGAAACACATATTCAGAGTTCAGAATACGATAGATACATCAAAGCAAAAGATATCCCATTAAGTACAAAAAGGAAAATCCCAGGAAACAAGAACAAATTAAGATTCATATTAAGATCCAATACGAAAAATATTGGAACTAAATGGCCTGCAAAATCGGCGCTATAGCAAATAAATATCGAAACGAAACAAGCAAAAAAAGGAAAAACGATATGTGAACTAATGAAAAAATCATAGACAATAAAACAAATTCATGTTAAAGACACCGACAAACACGGTGTTCGACTACAGGTGTAAAAAATTTAAGGGATGATTCTTAGAGCTAAAATAAGATGAAAATCACGAACAAAAAGATTGCGTTTTCGGCTTTGTTTTTTAGTTATTGACAATTAAAAATTACCCAAAACGTCCCTGTGTGCGAGCAAACCGCCTTATACGAACTCAAATCAAACCTGCGCGACGTTTTGTAAGAAAAACCGTAGATTAAACATTAAACCTGGTCACCCATTAAAATCCATAACAAAAGCACCGCATGGAATTTTCAAGTAGACGGGATTAGTATTTTCTCTAATATGTTGCCGCCAGAAATAATTAATAAACGAAGGCACGTATAAACAATGTTTATACAAATTTCACACACATGCCGCGATCGTAAATAGTAAATTCTTTTCGAGGGCGATCTTTTCTTTATTGCGAATTAATGTACTTGCTTTATGACGTAGTTTATCTTAAGGTCTTTGTGAAAAGTACTTCCACTGACATACCTCAGAGCGGTTGTTACTATTCTCAAAGCTTCATCTTGAAATCTTTGGATAGTGTTCAAGTTGCTTCCTTGGTCAGAGTTGTATACCATGCATCCATATAAGAAAGTAGCTTTATATAACAGAATTTTGTTTGTAATATGAGGGAAGATTTGTATCCCAGGGCCTAATACAGACTTCCTACTTTTAAATATAATTATTTTTCCACTATTTATATATTATTTCTCTCCATAAGTTCTTTTTCTAGATACATTCCAAGATATTCAATTGTGTCTTTTATAAATATTGTATGTAGATATTTATTGTTGAATTTGATTTGTGGTCATGTAACATATTTTATAATAAAAGGTGGGCTGATTTGTTTGCACGAATTTTAATTTCTTGGCTATTTCTTGGTTCACACAGCTATCTTTCTCGAAGAATTCTGTAGAATTTTTGATGGTTCAGAGAAATTTTCGTGGAATGGCAATATCATAGCGCCGTTTGAATGTGTAACTGTAAACACATTTTCGCTACAGGATCAAGAGAGGTCTATAAATACATCTGTGTCACTTTTTATATAGCATTGTATTGCACGATTCACAGTCACATGGTTCCTTTTAACACGTTTTATTCATAGTTACACAATTTTTTAACACGTTTCATTTACATTTACTTTTAGTTTTTTACTTACTTTTACACAGTTATAAAAGAGCACACGTACGAATATTTCAAATCTTACTTTTCTTAAATATAATTTATATTTTCATGAAATAAAATATTTTTAGTGAATGTATTTTTATATTTTAAATTGCTTTTGTATAGTATGTGTTAATTAGTTTGGTACAGGTTTTATACTTTCTTGCAAATTAATTTTTACATAGCATTTGCTATACGATTTTGTTTGCATAGAGCGCGTTCACCATATAATAAGAAGAAAGCCAGGTATATCTGATATAACATGGAGACTCGAACGCTTTCTTGAGAAACACTGGCTAGTATGGGACTTATCTTGAAGAAACTTCCATTTTGTTTAACGTGAAAATATTTTTCATTTAAGTAAAACTTCTGCAGAATATAATAATTGTGTGGCAGTTCTTATTTGAGTTTGTATAATTAGCTTGTATGCGATACTCTATCGATGCTTGACTTGCTTGCTTTCCAGTAGTGTTCCCGGAATCCAAATCGATATCGCAGTATCAAACGAATTTCTTTTATTATCTGTTTTACTTATTTTAAAAATAATTTCTCAGATAATTTTGACAGGGTGGTATTTTGTTAATCTTGCAGAATGTTATTTAATGTAACAGCCTAAAAACGACGTCAAAATTGTACAAACGCTAAATGAAGTTTCTGAGCTGGTCTTAACACTATCAACGGCTCTAAATCACGCGACCGCGTTGCCGGTATAACGTCGCTCAAAAGCCAGGAATCTGCCGACCTCAGGATATGTAGACGACACCTAGTCATGCGATAGTGTAAAGTCGTCCGAAAGCCAGGAATCTGCCCCCACCCGTGAAATATGCGAATCATAGCAAAAACGTAAAGATCCCAGTCCTTTAGTCAGTAAGACAGTCTGTATTTCGCTATTGAAGTGTAACGTTGTCTTATTAATAAAGTATACGAACGGACTAATCGCTCATTCG
This sequence comes from Bombus cullumanus, assembly GCA_014737535.1. Lineage (NCBI taxonomy): Eukaryota > Metazoa > Arthropoda > Insecta > Hymenoptera > Apidae > Bombus > Bombus cullumanus. The sequence continues at coordinate 5,360,471 of JACXIX010000023.1, read as the reverse complement.
CCCTTTTTTTATAATACCTCGTCATTTATTACGTGACATTTTTGGCGATCCTGCCAGGATCCATTCGGTTCAGTGTAAACGAAATTACGATTTCGGCGCATCACTGAAGATTGAAGGATCAGCGGATCTCTGCATAGATCAGCTCACTTTGCGTGAAAACGACTTGTACGGAAAGCGGACTACGGTCATCACCAAAACTGAAACTGGTCAGAGCAACATTCACGAAAAGAAGAATACCCAGGTAAAGAACTGGATTCTTTTAAGCACTATCGTACTCGTCGCAACAGCTTCAATAGTACAGACTCCGACGACAGTACAATAACCATTATGAGCAAAAGATCGGAAGACACATCTTCTGCTAGCTC
>JACXIX010000023.1:5319781-5359747 GCA_014737535.1 Bombus cullumanus | reverse complement strand
CCAACTAGCTTTGAGTAACATGCATAAATTAATACACGACGAAAGTCAACAATGCGTTAGAGAGATTGAACTCTTAGGTAGGAGTCTCGCTGAACTGCGAGTAGGAATTCAGTCAGTTTCCACATCTGAATTCAACTCCATTATAACTGAAAACGCTAGTTCCAGCACTATTCAGAAAAGGCGACCACCTGTTCCTAAAAAGACCGAAATAAAACCTGACGAAACGGACAATGCGGACAATGAAGAAGGAGTAGTAAATCATGACAAACCCATGTACGATGCAAAAACCTGCCTAGATTTCATCCCTATACTCAATGGACAAGACGATATACGAGTAGAAGGCTTTATTAAACGGGTAAAAGAAGCTCGAGCCGAGTGTCGAGAAAAACGCGCATTATTACGCCTAATTTTGACACAAAGAATCACCGGAGAAGCAGAACGCAGTATCCGCCATACTGAAATCGAGAATTATGAAGACCTTTTAGAAAACCTCAGAAAATTTATGTCCGTGAGTATTACGTCCAACCGAGCTCGCGATAAATTGCAACGTACGCGGCAAAACTTTAACGAATCGGTACACAGTTATGTGAAGAGGTTCCGACACAACCTCATCGAACTGATATACGCGCTCCAACACGAAATTCGCGATCCAATACGTCGAGCAGTTGCTATAGATCTTGAAACTGAACGTGCCACCAAAGTGTTTATTCTAAATTTGAAGCCTGAAATAGAAATACGTACATCGGCCGCAAGACCGAAGAATCTCCAAGAAGCACAAGATACAGTTTTCGAGGCAGAGTTATTAATAGGGGAAATCAAACGCAACAAAAACATAGCAAGAGGAAGAACAATGAGTCAACCAATTGCGAGAGCCAAACCACAATTCCAAGGAACACCCAATGCAAGAAGAAATACCATGTTTGGCAATACCGCTCAACCAAATTCAATAAATCCACCTACGGAAAGAAAAATGATAATGGAACGACCACCGTCCAAATGTTTCAAATGTAATCAAACGGGACATTTAGCCAACGCTTGTAGTCAACAGCGAAAGTTTCCATAAGCCAGCCAAAGAAACTTATCGCCTCCGAGAAATAACGACGGACAAAGAGGGTATGAATCCCGAGGAAGAAGCGGAAGAGAACCAACAATACGAATTAACGCCATCACTGGAAGACTGCTCACAATTACAAATCGGATCAAAACTTGGACTAAAGCGATATTTAATAGACACTGGTGCCGGAATAAACATAGTTAAACGCTCAAAAATCATTTCCACTCCGTTAAAAGGCGACAAGAAAACATTCTTTATGGGCAATGACAAATACGAGACAGACGAATACGTTTACCTTAGAATCTGTGACAAAAGAAACAAATTCTACATAGTATCTGACGACTTCCCACTAATTGAAGACGGAATCATAGGATTACCAATGCTAGAAAACTATCGATACAAAATTACAAACGACCAAATCCAACTCAACGATCATGTATTCTGATTTGAGCCACCACAGGTAGTTTCTCCAGGACAAACCAGAGTCGAAACAATTTATCTGGACAAGAGACCAACGCAAGTATGCTTCTGCAACACTGGTGAGCAACCAATACCAATTTCTAATGATCTCTCTAATGAAGTTGATTTCGAACAAATTCAAAAATTCAGAAACATAATTAGAACGAGCGATATTGAAAACAACTTTCGCATTCCTATCGAAAAAATTCTCCTACACTACATTGACGTATTCAGTTTAGACACAGACACTTTACCATGCACCGATTTAACAAAACACACCATCACGTTGAAAGAAAACAAAATCATAAACACAAAATCTTACAGACCACCCAAGGCACACAAATTAGAAATCGAAAAACAAATCAAAGAAATGTTAAACAAAAACATAATCGAAGAATCAGACTCACCGTACAATAGTCACGTATGGGTAGTCCCCAAGAAACCGGACGCCTCAGAAAAACAAAAATGGCGCATAGTGATAGATTTCCGTAAATTAAACGAATTAACTCATCAAGACGCGTACCCTTTGCCAAACATTGACGATATACTCTCACAATTAGGAAATGCGAAATTCTTTTCCGCACTAGACCTCTCTTCTGGCTTTCATCAAATACCAATGGACGTAACATCAAAAAAATATACAGCTTTTAGTACGCCTCAGGGACACTTTCAATACAATCGAATGCCATTTGGATTAAAAAATGCCCCAGCTACATTCCAACGCATGATGGACACAACACTTCGCGGTTTATTAAATAAATATTGCTTCGTTTATTTAGACATTATAATATTCGGAAGTACGATTCAACAACATAACGATAACCTTGCAATTGTATTACAGAGATTAAGAGAATTAGGACTAAAGATTCAATCAGATAAATGTGAATTCTTAAAACCTGAATTAGAATACCTTGGACACATTATCACACACGAAGGAATAAAACCAAACCCGAAAAAGATAGAAGCAGTCAAAGAATTCAAAATTCCCAAAAACACAACCGACGTAAAATCATTCTTAGGACTAGCAGGATATTATAGAAAATTCATACGTAACTTTTCAAAGATAGCCAAACTTCTAACCGACCTGACAAAGAAAGACACACTCTTTCATTGGACAGACAAACAACAAGATAGCTTTCAGACCCTCAAAGACGCATTATGCAAAGCCCCGGTATTGATATATCCCAACTTTAGCGAAACATTTACATTAACAACCGACGCTTCTAACGAAGGAATAGATGCTGTTCTTTCACAAAACGACCATCCTTGTTCTTACATCTCCAGAACACTAAATCCTCCCGAAAGAAATTACTCAACCACTGAAAAAGAACTCCTTGCAATCGTATGGGCAGTAAAACGTTTAAGACAATATTTGCTAGGCAGACATTTTCTCATAAGAATCGACCATCAAGCTTTAACTTGGCTTAAAAACTGTAAAGACCCCTCATCACGACTGATTAGATGGAGATTAAAGCTAGAAGAATACGATTACGAAATACAATACCACAAGGGAAAAGATAACACGGCTGCTGACGCACACTCGAGACAAACTATCCACAATTTGACGACTGAAGACGATCTCCTTGATGAGTATAACAGATGGGAACAAGACACCGACACACTTCCTAAACTACTAAAGATAGTCCCCAACAAAAAATCCTTCTTCATAACAAAAGAAACTTTAGGACCCTACGACAAAGAGAAATGGTTAAAGAAAATCATAGAAGCAGCTACAAAATATAAAAAGTTAGGCATAGGAGACAAAAATTTCGATGAAATCGAAAAGGCGCGAATAAAAGCATTTTTGATGTATGTTAACGACAAAATAGAAGAGATAACCTTTGCATATGACCAGATTCAAACTCTAACAGACGAACAAGTTGACACGATTATAAAAGAAAACCATAATGATGTTTCAGGACACTTAGGTATACAGAAAACTTACGCAAAAATCAAAGAACGATTTAACATCCCACATTTGTTCTCAAAAGTAGAGGAATTTATTAAAAAAACTGTGTAGCATGTCAAAAACAGAAACTTGTCAGAATCCGCGCGAAAGAAATTCCCGTAATACCTCAAACCCCCACTGAACCAAACGAAAAAGTAGCAATGGACATAATTGGCCCCATGCCGAAAACTAAACGAGGAAACCAATATATACTCTCTATTCAAGATGATTTGACCAAATACTTGATATTAACACCTCTCAAGACACAATGAACCGAATCCATAATAGATGCCCTATTGAATCATTACATTTACATCTTCTCAGCACCTAAAACTATACTAACAGACCGGGGACAGAACTTTATTAGCGAACTCATGACGAAATTCGAAGAAGCATTTAAAATAAAACATATCAAAACGACTAGCTTTCACCCACAATCTAACGGATCACTAGAAAGAACACACGCTACGGTAAAAGACATGATACGGACAAGTCTAAACGATTCAGACAAAGAATGGAACGAAGTATTAAACTTCATATGCTTAGGATATAATACAGCAATACACGATGCAACCGGTTTTTCACCTTTTGAACTAACCTTTGGACGAAAAGCTAACCTCCCATCCTCAGTATCCAGAACCTCCAACTACACGTATGAAGAAATGTTTGCACTATGGCAAAAACAATTGGACAAATACAAAATACTAGCTAGACAAGCACTTGAACAAAGTAGAAAACGCTACATGCGAGATCAACAAAGAAAAATCATTACAACACAAATTGTATTTAAAGAAGGAGACGCAGTTCTTGTACATAATGATCACAAAGCAGATAAATTGGACGATGAATGATTAGGTCCTTACTACATCGAAAAAGCTATGACTCCTTATTACGAAATTTCAATCAATAACCAAATTAAGAGGATACACGGTAACAGAATTAAACCATACTTTTCAGGACGCTCATCTCATGCACAACCGTCGTGCTCGGATTGGAGTTAATACCGATCGAAAACAAGGCGATTTTCCACGAGAAAATATCTAGAGCCTATTTGTATAATGAAAAAGTTAACGTATATATAGGAATAGATGTAAGCAATATATTTAACCACATCGATACGTTAGGAAAACACATAACAGAGACCCAAAAACATTGTACCACCCCATGTCAAGTAAAATCAGAGATACTTTCCTTAACCAACAAGTTTAATAACATCAAAACGCTAGGAACACATTTAAGATTATTAACTCATTCTAGAGTTAAGAGAGGATTAATAGACGCTATAGGTTCAATCAGCAAAACACTTTTCGGAACCTTAGATTCTAACGATTTACAATTGATAAACCAGAATATCGACAAACTATTTAGCGAAGGAAACGAATTAAAACCATTGTAGTTAACCAAACCGCTCTAATTAGGAAAATCCTAAACACCGACAGCATAAAACAATTAGAAAAAGTGAACGCGAATATACAAAATAAAATAAATCAGGTGAACAAGCTAGGACTTCTAACAGTCAAGACTATTTCTATAGAAAGCGCTTTGTCAGATCTACACTTTCAACTCGATGAAATATTCAATTTAATTTTACTAGGAAAACAAGGAATTATTAGCCCCCAGATCATAGATCATCACACTTTCTTAGAACAATACGCTAAGGCTTTAGGAAATCACATCATAAATAAAGGATTTTCACCAGAAGAAAATAATTTCCAAGACATTTTAGACGTCTCTACACTCACACTGTTTGTCCAAAGTGAAAAGATCTTTAAAATTTCAATTCCGACAATAATTGACTGGGAAATAGAACAGGTATACCCCATACCGACTCAAAGGAATGGAGCATTTCTCGCCCCCATTAGTTGAACATCCGATATTTTTCACCTCAGGATTAACTTATATGAATGTAGACCAGATGTATTTGGACAAGCAATGTCGAATCAAGCACGAATTGTACATTTGCAAAAAATCTCAACCCATACATGATAGACGTTCAAAACACGATTGCGCATCCGAAATAATTAGTGTAGACAATACCATGAGATTTTGTAAATTCACAGTCTATAAGATCGTAGAAATAACTTTTATACCACTCAAAAACGAAAATCACTACATAGTTATACCAGAAAAACCAATAGAACTCAATATGTTCTCTAAAGAAAGACATCAAATTGTCAAACTGAAACAACCCTCTCTGTTGAAAACTAGAATAACTGTAGATATTTCTTACGATATTAAGATCAAAATTGTAAATATAACTAACAACGTAGATTTATCCTCAATGCTCGATATCTTAGAAAAGACTCCTAAAGTGATAAGCAACCTAAATGGTTATACTGAATGGTTATACTTGAATCAAATAGAAGATAGAGCCAATCAATCAACTTTTTCGCACAGAATGACACAAATTAAAACTTGAGGTCTCACTACGTTGCAAATAATAGCATATATATCCATTGGACTCATATGTTTGTACCTGCTTAATAAGATAGGACTGTCAAAACTATGTATTCACATATTTTGCTACAAAATTAAGAAAAACGCTGTTAGTAACACACCTAACGTTAGTATTGCAACACCCTCAGCCCCTATAAACATTTACACACCGAAATTACCTGCCCAGCCTGGAACAGAAAGAGAATCAAGAGTAAGTTTCGAATTATCAACACCGCCCAAGGCCAAATTCCATCCATCGATTCTAAAGAAACGCAAGAACTTAGAGGACTAAATTCACTCTACGAAGGGGGGAGTGTAACGTCGCTCAAAAGCCAGGAATCTGCCGACCTCAGGATATGTAGACGACACCTAGTCATGCGATAGTGTAAAGTCGTCCGAAAGCCAGGAATCTGCCCCCCACCCGTGAAATATGCGAATCATAGCAAAAACGTAAAGATCCCAGTCCTTTAGTCAGTAAGGCAGTCTGTATTTCGCTATTGAAGTGTAACGTTGTCTTATTAATAAAGTATACGAACGGGCTAATTGCTCATTCGCACCTTTTTTTATAATACCTCGTCATTTATTACGTGACACTGTATTACACATTGAAATATCTCATCCTACTGACCGACTTGTTCAAATTTATCTTCTTTTGTTCAATGGTAAATTCAATTCTTGAATTTAAATCCAATTCTTTAAATTCTTTAAATTCAATTCTCAAGATAGTGTATGAGTTACGATGTACATATACGCTAGTAGCGGGAAATTCATGCTAGTATGGAAAACACTTTCAGTGATAACCTATGACGCTCAAGGGATTAATAATTGTAGGAGTACCTTAAAATGAGTGGTTCCGTCTTAATGTAGCATGGAATATATTTTATAGTTAAAGATGTTGGAGTAGTTTTTATTTGTGAAATATATTTTTAGAAATAGGAGCATATCCATTTTTTTTTCGCTGTCTTAAATCGTTTGCGTTTCATATGATTATTTCTAAGTCGCAACCCACTGTTATTATTTTTCGGTAACGATCGTCAACGCATTTATGATTATATTGCTTCGATTCATGAACTGGTTAAACAGTGTTTCCAATTTGTGTAAAAATTGATTCAGAATTGAGTTATTATTAATATAGTTATTATTATCTGCTTTTTCTGTGTTAACTTTTCTGGTCTAAACATAATTTTTCTCTTATTTCTTACTTCTGATAATTTTCGTGTCTCTAATTTACCTCGTGGTTTGCAGATTTCTGTATTCGTGTACCCTTTATAATTTGCGAAATGAGGGCATAATGTACATTTTTCTGAAATGTCTCTTGATGTATTGCATGTGCTGAACCTGGAGGATAATTTTTAGTTCATAGTAGACAATAATATGGTTTCGTACAGTATCTCGTGGTTCATATTTTTGACAACAAATATCTCTCTGTAATATTGCGACAGTAAGTATTAGTGAGGAAGATGGACATCCTCTTTTTTAACATTTTAACTTAGTTATATCCCGGTATTCGAGTATTATAATTCGATTTCGCACTTGTGCTCGCTTATCTTGTCTCTTCGACTATCTGAACGCGACTTTCTTAAAGTATAATTGGAAAAATTAACTGAAATGAATTCAGGAAGGGATTAGATAGTCAGATAAATTGCAACAGCAGATTTAAAACAATAGAAAATATTGAGGAGGCAGAAGATAGTTCAAACAGTGACAGTACTTTCTATATCACCAATGAAATGCAGAATGAATAAAACATGGAGGAAATACCGACATTTAGAACGATATACGACAGACAAATGAAAAAGTTACTCGAGGAATATAGCAATAACACAATCGAAACATACATAATAAGCCTAGAAACTACCAAAGGTACAAATTACAATCTGTGGAAAATAGTAAAAAAACATTATAAAACTGAAAGAGACTAATGTTCCATAGAGAACGCATAACGCGAAAGAGAACTAGCCAAGAATACTTACAATACAAACAATGAAGAAAAACATACAAAACAAAAACTGAAACCTCCAGAGAAATTCAGAACAAGTTAGAAAGAAATCAGTGTTAATAAGAAATCTTAACCTTAAAAATTTTTGAAGGTCTAATTATTTGAAAAATCCTAAAAGACATAATATTAAAATCAATTAAGCATATTACAATATTGTTCAATGCAATCATGAAATTCTAACACTTTGTAGCAGTGTGAAAATATGCAAGAATTGTTCTGCTACTTACCAGAGAAACCAGTATAAACGTCCACTTTATACAGACCGAGGTTATTACTCTCAAAAGGAGAACTACCAAAATATCAGATAAACATGTTGCATAGCTACGTAACTGACGGATTCTTTTATATTAAAATAAACAATGAAAATTCAAATACATATGCATAAATATTTTTTATGTATATTTCAGATTTTCCTAAAGGACTAAGGAGATTAATGCTAACGTTCACAGACAATACCACAATTTACGATATCAATAATAATTTCAATTTAGGATAAAATCTAACATACAACTATAATATAGCCCCCATTTTTAGGCCGAAAGGTATAAAATAGACTTAATTACTACTTTGCCATATAACTATTATATTTATAAATGGTACAAAAACACCGAAACCAAATAAAAAAAACTTATTTGTTGAATAGCACAGACAGATATTTAGAAATTATATTACATAAAATAAAATAAACTCCTCCAATAATTCGCATAAGAAGAAACAGCAACAGTTATAAATCTGCTGCACTCATTAAATAAAAGAAAATCCAAATCAAAATTTAGAAACAAAAACAGAATATACAAAATAAGTCAATAAGACTTTTTATGTAAAATAACTCGTTATCCTTATACCAGAAAATGTTTCAGACAAAATATATTGTATTTGATAAAGTTCATAAACTCAAATGAACATTTTTATAAGAAATTTTATAAGAAATCGAGTGGCTTAGATCCAGTGATCGCGGTGGCGATAACATAGATCGCTACATGAATTTTTTATGGTCATCGCGATCATCGGATCTAACATCATTCGATTTCCTTTTCTGAAAATATTTAAAGATAAAATGTTTTCTCATCCTGCTAGTAGTGTACAAGCCATCTAACAACGTATTTTGCTACAATTACCAAAAATTATAGAGAAAGACATAACAGAAGCGTCAGGTAAAGTAAAGAAAGGTGGACGTAAAGATGCATAAACTCCAATGCAGGATCGTTCGAACATTTGTTATGGCGTAAATATCATATTTGCAGATATATCGAAATAATTTAGCAAACTCTTAACTACAGTAAGTTTTAATAGGTCTAAGGTATTAAGTACCTTAGTACGTTTTTATAAAAACTATAAAACTCCATCGACTATGGCAATCAAAGCTATAGAATTCTGTTTAAAAGAAAATGCAATTGCATTTTTCAAGCATATCAATGCATAAAAGTGTAGTAAATTATTTCCGCATTATGCATCATTAGATACTATTTAATATTGACTCGAAGCATGTTTATCCATTTCTAACCATTTGGAAGGTACATTTGTCCAGTTACGTGAGACACGCTATACATGTATTTTAAACCTGTGACTGTTTGTATCCCAGTACTTTTTTAAGCGGTGCGATGTTAAAATGAATCACAAAATAACAAGTTATTTTATGCAATAGCTTTTATCGACACATTGTGTATATAATAATGGTTGGGCTATTATGGACATATCCTTCAATTCTATAGAGTACAACCATCAAAAGCAATCTGAAGAAAATTAAAACAATATAATCCAAACTACTGACGATACTGCACCATGGTATCTAGGTAATAATAACATAGCGAATACTTTATGCGACTTATCAGTCGTATAAACACTTAAAAGTATCAATGAAAGACACTGGATCAGAATGAAACCTTCACCAAACCCTAACGATAGAAATTTCACGATACACTACCATCTAAAATCACTGAATGCCTATCCTAGTGTAGCGGCACATGGTTCGAAGGACAATTCAAATCATGTCGTTGTTTCGTCCCGGAGTATCAAGACCGTTAGGTCACAAACAATACAAGAACAAATAACCTCCGGGCAAAAACAAGGGCGCCGCTACACGCAACCGTCGCAGGAAGTCAAATTCGAATTTCCTGACTTTTCCTCGACCGAAATAAATAGTCGAACGCGACTGCAACGAATCAGTATCAGAATCAGTATTCTCAGGTCACGGCTTACGAATATTCTTAGCGATTTGTATCGAGTGCATTATATTGGCGACGAATTCAACCTTCTAGTGCTAACTTGTATTCAGGGACATAATTACTTTTTAAATATATTGACTATTCGAACGAACCGTCTTGGTTAATTGTGTTCTCAACACTTACTCCACCACACTAGGCTAAAAGTTACACCCATTAGAGAACAATCCAAAAACCCCGCTACCGGAACATTCGTGAAGGCGACAGCAATACGGATTAATGCATGAATGAAAAGAATGGAATGGAATGAATAATTGAAATAAACAAATGATTGTAAAGTTTAAAACTTATTACAGTTATGTTATATTAATAAAGAAACTCTCTACATTACCGAAACTAATGTACATACTAATTATTAAATCTAATGTAATGTAAAATACTTAGAAGGACTGACGGGAGAAGGATTAATGGAATTAAAAGCAATAATAGAGAAGAGAAGAGCAAGGGAAACGCAAGACGGGGAGGAATGACAAAAGGGTAGCACAGCAAGGAGGCAAAAGACCAAAGCGGCGATAATGTGTAATTATAAGTGCCAATAGTTTGTAGTCAATAGTTTCAGCTACTAGAGATAAGAATATGCTAAGGAGTGCAATACAATAAATGTAAGAAATGTAACCCGGAAGTTCGTCCAAAGCCGAAAGGCAGGGACTAAATAAATAATAATAATAACAATAATAATAATAATAATGTAAAATACTTTTAGTGTATACAAGGTTTGCGTAACTAAGTTTATTTGAAATAATGGATACGTATCATTTGTTATAATTAACGCGCAGTGGTTAAAAAAAGTATTTGCAGATCATTGCATTCATTATAGCATTTACAAATTGATTAATTAGATCTACATGCTTGAAAATAAAACATAGGATTTAATAACAGATGCTTCGTTGGAATAAAAATTTTCACAAAATGTGAGAACATTTTCTGATATGATACACCACAACTCCCGAAAAATGATTTATAAGTTGATCATACAATCTGTGGTTAATTGTGGCTAATGGGTTTGCAACGCATAAAGCTGACTAGCAGAATATATATTTCATAAGCAACGCCGTATCTCGTACAAAGATTTTTTTAATTGATCAACTAGGTAGATATTTTATTCCAAAAGAACACGATTTATGTCCGAAAACCTCAATTTTAATTAATATGATGATTGTTAAAGATAAAAATTAGCAAAAATCTTGACATGTTTCTAATACCTCAATAGAATCGCCATCTACCAATGAAAATTTTGTTAACAACCAAGTCGACACTTTCGATAGACTGTCCGTATAAATAAATAACACAAACCTGTTGCTTTGAACCTGACGAGAGTCAGGTTTCGGTGATGGGCCACGACCAGAAAGATGTATATCGGTATAAGATTTAAAAGTAACGAGTCTGTTAACCCCTCGCAGTTCGCTTGCTATTGAAGAGACGCTAAATAGAGAGAGGTCAGTTGTAACACTTTCGTGACTCGGCGATCGTAACATTCGTGACGTCACTTGAAGTGCTGGACATTGTGTATCTGTTAAACTATTACAGCATTGTATAGTAGTAGCCGGCGGTATTGGTGATGCCGGTTTTGCTTTACTTTCAGACATTTTCGTATCTCTCAACGTTTTCAACTATTAGAGAACTATTATTTTTTCATAAAATATGAAAAATTGTATGTTATTGTATTCATTATTTATCATCATACTTAATTCAATGTAACAGTTTTTCATAACTAATGAATTTTTTCTAATTTGCAGTTAATGTTAGCGAAATGAAGTTTTTTATCAACTCGAAGCTCTTAAAATTTCGTCAAAATATATATCTCCATTACTTTCGAAGTAAACAATTATATTCTTAAAATCTGACATTGAATGATAATTTTCAAAAATTTATTAATGTAATTTTAAATAGTTTCACAAAATTATGGCAACTAATATTATATCGTATTAAAACACTAAATAAATTAATTTTAGATACTTTCGAATACTTCATTTGAACAGCAATCAAATTATTTAAAATTTATTTAAAAATTACTTGCAGTTTAGCAGTTAAACTGGCAGAAATTCAATAAACAAGTATTTTCTATTGCAATTAAATTTGTTTTATACCAGATGACAACAACATTCTTACGCCCGCTTTCATATATATTTGTTTTTATTATTTTTCGTTTATATCTCTGTAAAATCAAGAATTTTGTTGCTGTTCCAAATTCATTACTGCGGACACGAGGATGATTGTAATAAATACTTCTATACCTTTTAATTGTATTCATTAGAATATTGCAATATTCCCATATTCATGCCGTACTGTAACTTGTCTATTGTTTTATCGGTCACCAAAAACCCTGAAAAAAAATTATATATGTTATCGCTATATAATTATATTGTCCTTAATATAGTATTATTAGTAATAATATATATATAATATACATATGGTAGTAGTTTACTTATTGTAGTTAGACTATTGTAGTTGCCTAATAAAATCTTTGTCATGCCACAAAATTATTTGTCATGACTTTGGGCAGTGATTCTACACCCCCGAATTGATAGAGATTTATTAAATAAGTAGATCACAAAATTGCCCTTTAGTATGATTTTCAAGGTCAAATTTTTTTTTATTATATCATATAGTACTATCACAAGGAGCCACGCATCGCAAATGACTCCTCTTGAAAAAATATGTTTAAAGTTCTGTTAATTCTTAAATTGATCTTATTTATTATATTGTGGTAATATATTACAGATAAAAGACAATATAAGCACCAAAATAAATAAACTAAAATTGATATATACTAAAAGTAAATAAATAAACAAAATAGATAATATAATAATAATATAGTATCATATAATGATGATAAACAATAAAGATTAGAAAACGTGCCATTGATGAAACCGGTGGGAACTATTCTTTATTACGTGGTATAATATCGACAATCGGCAAGAATTAATAGAAGACTGCAGCATCGAGGAGAAGTTCCAGATCATCGTGATTCCCAAAGAGTTCAATGGTTGACAGCTGTTACAGCAATTCTTCATTCGACGGATCTCGTGTTCATTAGCGTAAAAAAGAGCAAATTTTTACGTGTGTATTCATTCATGTATATGCGAAGAATAGCTCGTCGAATAAGTATTGTACTTTACACGACGCAGTGAGAAGAATAATTAGTGAAGAAGATGAACATCCTTACAAGGTTCACCGTGTACAAGGACTTCACAGAATGAACTGTTATTACATAGGTTTGGGTTTTGATATTTAATCGATTCACACAGATTAGTTTTGTATGCTCTGTATTTCACCACCTTGTACAATCATTACAACACACCGGATACTCAGATGAAAAAACTTGGCGGACGGGGAAAAACACAAAAGAACCGCAAGCAGTTGTATCAACTCTGGATATTAGAAACTAGTGATCATACCAACATGACATTTATCGCAACATGAACTGTATCGCTCAACGAAAATTTTATCGCTGAATGCGATTAATTTAAAAGATATTATACTATTAAAATGATTCGAACGCAACCCATGATGTCTTAAAGATATCCTGTTCACGGATGAGAGCAGATCTTTCACAGCAACATTCTCAGTATAGTAATCCTCACATTATGACACAGAGATTTAGTTAGGACTGCTTGATATGTCTGATTTATTCCACATCTGACTTTTCCATATAAATAAAGACAATTTGAAAGTTAAAGTGATAGATGTTATACGTTCATAAGTAAGTAGATATTAGCATTGACCTTATTTTGTGCTACTTCTGATTTCAAAATATGAATAAAATCAATTTCAGAATTAATGAAACTTTCAACATTTTTTTCTAAGAAAACCGGTCATTTGTGACCCATGGTTCTTCTGGGACTTTAATATATGATGCCATAGAAAAAAATTTGATCAACCAATTCAAACAATTATATTTAAGGTCAATTTTGTGGTCCATTTTTTAAACAGATCTTTACCGATCTGAAGATATAGAATCACCTTCCAAAGCGATAATAAATAATTTTTTAATAGCCTGTACATGTATGATTTTGAACTCCATAGTTAAAACAAAAGAAAGCAAAACGGTAGTATCTTATGATATGCTATTAGTAATCGCGTTTAGGATTCCAATAGTTCAATGAGAGGGTGAGAGAGAGAGAGGGAGAGAGAGAGAGATTTCATACAGACTCCAACGCACCCCAAAATATCTTTTACTTTTTGTTTAAGATAGATTTCAATCCGAATGTTTCGAATTGCAGCCAGTAAATTAAGACATGTTTTACTTCCAATTCGTTAGAATTGCATAACCTAGCTACACATTAGGTTGCTATTTATTGTAGCAGGGTGTCTGGTTTTAATTTATAAATGCGAACTACCAATAAGTTACCTGCTGTATCGAAAAAATGTTCAAACAGCAATCGAATGATGTCGAGTAGGTTCTACAGAAAAACTAACTACTAACACATTATGTTCCTTCAAAACCATTCAATTCCTCTTTGAATGTCTTTTTTATACAGCAGATAGTTTAGCAATAATTCGTAATTATAGATTACTATCAATTCGTACAAACCAAACCCTCTTGGATTATTTTGTTATCCAACGCAATTTGCCTATGAGTCTTAATTGCACAAGGATCTTTCTGTACGTTATTGATGGTTCAAACTTAAGTATCCAATTTTCTCTCCTTACGTCAAGTCCGCTATTCTGCTACACAGGGTATTTCATGTGAAATAGGTCACCTAAACTCTTTCGCTACTTGTTATAATACGAGATATATATTTACGTATTTTACATAACTTTAATAAACTTGCGCAATTTAATTGATTTTAAGAGGCGAATCAAACAGAAAAGACTTTTCGTAGCAAATATAATCTTTTAATAGTTTTTTCCAAAGTCATCTATGTTTTTTTGAGGATATACACATAATTTCTTCTGTTATATGTTATAGTCAACATTACTCTACATTCATCGATGTATGATGGTATCAGCTTAAAATGTCCTTGAAGTCACAAATTTTAAGATTAGTGTCGAACATTATATTACATTTAACGAGATTCTAAGCTTCAACCACAACAAAAGTCAATTTAAGATTGAAAATAAACACATTTATTATTGCCCTGCAGATATTCAAGGATTTACTTTCACTACATCCACAAACGATAATGCATTACTCGAAGGAGGCAAAAATTGAAATCATTTTCATTTATGATAAAACTCAGCAATGTCTAAGAGAAACTGTACAAAGTTACAAAGAAAGATTTCCAATAGGCAATTGTCCATCGCATTCTATATACACAAATATTATTAAAACATTTCGTGAAAATGGTAGTATGACTGACAAACATGAGGAACGTAAGACTATTACCCATGAAACAAATCATTAAAGTTCATCAAAATCTGTGTGTCAATATAAGCTCCTCTCCTTTCCATAAGAAAGGAAAAATGCACATTCGCATATCTATCAGCCCCCGGCCCGTACCCGTCAGTTATATAGGGCTGGCGAGTTGTCATTTGCTGATTCATTAAAAACCTCTCCTCGTATCCGCTATAAGCGGCATCCGTCCACTCTTGGTACGATTGCTATACTTGAAGAGTAGTATAAGGCGACCTGGAATCTCACTGAAAATAAATTCTATACTAATTTTAAAATTTTAGAATCATTTCAAGGTTATACTATCACACATGAATAATATGTACAACAGTGTTAGCTGTAACATACAGCAACAAAAATTATATGTATTATTACAGATTAAGAAAATATTTAACTGGCCTATTTTACACGAAATACCCCGTACATGACGCTATAGATCGGTGACGCTTTAAGTGAATATTGTTTAATTTTGTCCATAATTTGATTCTGTTGTAAATTAGATATCTACACATATTCTGCCATATTCTGTGAATAACTCTTTCAGGCTCGAGCTCCAGCTTCTTTTTTGGTTCAATCCATCCACCAAATTGACCAGCAATTAATAGCAAGACTTTGGGAAGTGCTTCCCTTTCACCGAAAAGAATTTAGCAGTAGTTATTGCTCGCTTCACAATTTTCCTTTCTAATCTACCTTTTCCTACTTTCCTTTGTAGCATGTGAATGGGACTTCCATGTTTTCATTATGTCTATTGTGCCTTTTTGTACTTGATTTTTCTCCTTTTCTCTTCGTTATTTTACATATCAGCATTTTCGTTTTTATGTATACAGGGTGAAAGAAAAAAAAGGACTCATAATTGCTATAGTAGATAGTACTCGCCAAATGATAAAAAAAAGTTCCAACGAACATAGACTAAAAAATTATTAGTTTCAAAGTTATAAACAATTTTTTGTTTCGGTTAAAGTGACTGACTTTCTCGCTTCGAGAGTCATCGTACCGTATGGAAACAATGGATTATTTGCCTTAATACTAAATAATAGGGAAATAATTGGAATGTACAGGGATCAAGAACAAGTCTTTAATACGAAGGTATTAAGCATATAATGAAAAGGAGAGAGGGACATGTAGAAACCTTTTGTAATCAGGAAAAGAAGAAAAATAAGAAAGATATCCATTGTTTCTATACAGTAGGATAGTTCTCGAAGCAATAACGTATTCGGTTTTATTGCTCAATCATTTCACACATCGATAAAACCGAATGTAGAAAGCGACCGAATCGATGATTATCATCTACAGGCATATGAAATGTATGCAAGTATGTACTACTAGACAAACAATTGAGGCGGCAAATGAACAATTCGTCGTAATGTGAATAAACTGTTATAGTAACAGTTATTACACACCATACTAAATGCCATTAATTCATATGTTTGGGAGTTGATCATGCGTTGAAAATATTGAAATGTGTACACGCTGCTTTCAATTGTTAGCGATTCGGTCAGAAAGCTACATCGTCTGAACTAGTCATAAGTGTTTGCACAATTCTTTTAGATCATTATAAGTTTCCAATTCTTGCATTACCATATTTCCTTGACATTCAATTATTTCCTTATTATACCACATCATTGTGTCTTCTATCCAGATTCTGATATCTCTTATCACTTGTTCATTATTTATTAATCTCAAGGATAGTCTTATTGGTAGATATGTTATTAAATGTTCTCCAAATTTGTTATACTTAATCATATTAAATTTATACTACTTACGCCTCTGAAATGTATAAATCGCCAATTCTTATGAAACTTATGTATAATATGGTAGAAAAAATATTTGACATGTATCTTTTTCTTTTTACGTGTTGACATTATATTGAAGAGGTGAAAACAGTTCCCAAAGTTGAAAATTAAAAATATAGATATCACGGAATATCTCCAGAATTTAGGTTATATTAAAATTTGTCGTAATTGCTAATATATACTAATTGTAAGCAAGGCTTGTTTTCTATTTACTGCTGCCGCTTTATACATGTATTGAAATGTACTTTATCCTATAGCTGAAAATTTTAGTTTCCTTCTATGAAAAGGATTCATTTTCATATAATTCTGGTTAAACTAACATAACTGTTCTTCACTTTCTCGGAAGAAATGACTGGTTTTCACAAAATACATGTTAATAGAATATTTTTATAGTTATTGATTTATTACTTTCTTACAGAAGGAATTCTATGTCATGTAGTACATTTTTGGTACTATTAATCTATCTGGGACCATGATCGATCTAAAGGAGGGTTGACATATTTATAAAATTGTAGAACCAGTCATTTTGACTGCTGTGGCATTTCTATTGTTAGCATCTAGCGATTTAGCGATCGATTCGGAATTTTCCTGATAACTGATATCATCATATTGAATGATACGCAGTAAAAATTTAAAAAATGTGTGGCAAGTTGTAGAAAACGAGGAAACTGGTTAATTGGGGTTCGATAAACAGATTGCAGGACCCTTTTACACTTTGACAAGTACCTGTCATTTTGACCGGTATTGGTATAAGTAGCTCAATACAAAATTATTTTGAGTTTGAATACATAAAAAACAAAATGAAATTCATTTTATTATTCTTTTAGTTATCTTTGCGAAAGTCATTACATCATTGCGGAAAAAAATATAACATGAAGTAGGAATTTTAAAATAAAATTGTAAAACCAGTCAATGGTGTGGTAGTTCTAATGTTAATTAGCACTCATATTTCTTTCAAATTAAGCATACTGTCGTTCACAAAATCTTGTGAAAATAATATGACATGAAAAATATTTTACAAAATAAGTTATCATATATTAAATGTAATATAGTTATCGCACATTATACATTATTTTCCTGCATAGTTGTGTTACATATTACAGCATTGACCATTGCTTGTATTTGTTATATAAAGAGCTAATAAAATCAAACTATACAGGATGTTCCGTGATAAGTGCCGAATGATATAACTACTGAAGGTGAGTGATAGGATAAAAATGTACGGAAACTTTTATTATTTGTTTTTATAAAGAATATCGATGTTGAGGAAATTTTTCCCTACAATTTTTCAAGGTTATACTAAAGTCCTCCATTCTTTAAAATGGAACTATACATATTTTATGCGCCGTATGATGCACTTTTTAATTCTCTACAAAATAGTATTAAGGTGCTAGGGTTGAAAAATAATTAGTTTAAAAGATATTTTAGTTTCAATCTTCTATAACTTGTGGTATTAAATATAAGGAAGAATATGCTAAGGAGTGCAATACAATAGAGTAGATAAGAGGGGAGGTAGATACATAAGGAGCAAAATAAATGTAAGAAATGTAAATCGAAAGTTCGTCCAAAGCCGAAAGAACTAAAATAAATAATAATATAAGGAAGAATATAATAACAATATTTTTAAAAGCTTCGTATATCTTAAAACTCAATCTTGTATATAATCTTATGTAGAATATATCTTGTGCAATAAATTATATACATGGATTAAGAGTTTATTTGACCTAACATTCCATTTTCTTCAATGTCAATTTCGTTAACTACTTGAATTTCAACAAATTCCTCCGCCAGAATATTCAACATATGTATGTAAAACGTGAAAATGTTCAAAAATAATTTCCCCGATTTCTTTTTAAATATATAAAATGATATATCCCTTGAAAAAAGGTAAATGCTGTTTTGAATAGAATAGATTAATTATAACACTTTGACAAACCATTCGTTTTTAACATAGCTGATATAGCAGCATGATTATAACATTTATAACAACAATATATCCTATTTTACTTGTAAAGTTGCCAGAGGAAATGCGACAATAGTGTTTAATATTCTTTATTTGATGTTGTTTTCATTAAAAATTTATTTAAATTTGTTTGAAATAACGAAGTTCGTAAAATTACATTAGAAAGAGATAACGTGCAATGTGAAGTAAGATTGATGTGCCTAGTCAATAATCTTACCATGATTTCTCTGGAATAATTATCTATTGAATATGAATATGAAAACAATGTCGTGATATGATCTTCTATAATATTAAAGTTTGTTCAGATATCTATAGGGCTTTTCCTATAACCAGAAGGTTACTGTTACACTTCCGAGGGATAAAAATATTGGATCATATAGCAAATCATTAAATATTCTTCTTCACAGCATGTGGTGTATAAGGCGTAAAGAAATGATATGTTGAAACCATCATAACTGGTTATTAATGTAAGAAAGCAGTCCTAAAATTGGTCTTGATCTTGAAATTCAAGATTAAATTTTGTTTTGCTTGCGTCGTATTCTACTCATCATGAGGACTAAACGTATCAAAAAATACATGAAAGGGTCGAAACTCAACCATTCTCTTGAAAGATGATACCAAAGTTCCATTGACATTTGTGTATATTAACATTATTGCTAATAAATACTGACTTTAGGGGAAGTACCTTCGATGAGCTTGACCGTGTCATATGTTGTCAAGGACGCTCTCCTGGGCAACTTCCACGAGACTTTTAGTTGTCGCTCGTATTCCTTAGAAGATTCTTAACAAAAAATTATCGTCACTACTATAGTAAATTGTGTCTATACGTGTGTGTCCGTGGCGGCATATACACTAATATTGGTTGCCGATCACCGTAAGGCGCTTGGATAAAACAACATCTAACCCAAACCTAATTTTTATCTTTTGTTAGTAATTTAATGTATATAGACGGAGGTTGAGCGATTCACGATAATGATAATGATATCATTGGTAATGGTAACGATAACGAGCATGTTGTAAATATCTCGAAAAATGAGAGAGCTCGGCGGTTATATGTAATAGGAAAAAATTGATCAAAATGTTGATTATCAGAATTTTAGATAAAGACCGATATATGTACACGTGTGCGTAGATGTGCGAAACAACAAAACTTGTGTTAGATCCTATTTAATTCATTTCAATGTACGACTATGGGCAGTATTCAATGTACTGGTAACGACAGTTTTCCGTTAATAACCTTTTAAGGAAGATTAAAGGAGAGTGTCTTTGACAACAAATGTATATCAGGATCAAGGTCACCGAAATTATTTCTTGTAAAATTAACATTTACCTTATTTACAATATATTTGTCTTTCCCAGTCATGTAAAAATGTAAATAGCGTGATATTATTGAAGAAACAGGAAATTATTCCTTAGTACGTAAAATAATCTGCCCAAAATAGAATGAATCATCTAACTTCATGATTTCAAATTATTGCAAAATTACTTACTGTATAAGAAAAACATTACAAGTAAGAATTAAATAGCGTCGAAGAAGACACTATTTCATGTTATTAGTTTCCTTGGAAGTGGTTACGTAGAGGATCTAAGAAAGTCAACTACAGTTTCTTAATAATAAAATCTCATTTCTTAATGTGTTGGACATTCAGTATATAATGATCTACCTGCATTCTATCCATATGATAATACAATAATAATTATATAAAAACCTACTTATTTGTAAAATAATATTTAATTACCATGATGGACAATTTTTTGTTATTGTCAAAATTTATGCAAATTTGCTTTTTTTATGAGAAAATATGATGTTAAATATTATTTATTGATAATTTGAAGAGATATCTTTTAAAACGACTTTGGATTTATCGTTTACCTTACTTACAGTAGGTAGTTACATTTATGCTTGTTGATTTTAAATACAGCCGTTAAAAAATTATGATGGACACTGTTACGATACTCCATACGAGACTCTAGATTTGACACCGGCAAATAACTACCTATGAAACACAATTAAAAAACAAAATTATTTGTGAATTATTCACGATAGAGAAAGTATAAATTAAGTTACTCGTTTAAAAGTACACTATCATTGCAGAGATAGTCGAATCTGCAATCAGTTATCATTAAATAATTATATAGCGATTAAATATTTTTAACAATTTGAACATCTTCACTTCTACTTCTTTTACTTCTACTAAAAGTAGGCATTCAGTTAGGCACTTAAAACGATCTAGATTTTAATGATTTGTTATATAAATTGACCATAGTAAAAATTGACTATAAGTGAAATACTACATTTATAAATTTTTAGATGTACAGTTGATTCCAGAAATATGGGTATTATGTGGCTATGACTTTGTGCATACATCTTTTCATTTAATTTATGAAATGTAATAAATTTCAGATATACCAGAAGACATGCCGATTGTTACAAAAGAAGCCAGATAAATAAATAACTATATGTGATTTTATCGGTATCTTTTAGAAACTATCAGGAGTACTGAGGAAGTATTCAGAGGACTGAGATTTCAATCAAAGTCTCATGTAATCAAGTGTATTTAAAGGTTTTTACTTGAAAAAGTCAATAGTTTGACACACTTTTTATCACAAAGAGTTAGCTAAGAGATAATTAGTTTTCTGAAGGATTATTTACAAAATTTGAACATCCAACATCGTATATCTATAGTAATTTGCAATCACTTAGATTATAATCGAAATAATTACCCATCTCGATAATCGTCAGTTAAACTTGAAAGTGAGAACAAAAAATTAAATTTAGAAAATAATTAATGCTTTCAAGCTTAAAAACAAAAATCATTGAATTTTCAAAATCAATGAATATTTATTCTTGACATAAACAAACTAGTTCTTCAAATCTTGCATCTTTTATTGTAAATTAAAATAAATAAATTATACATTATTTTCTAGTAGTCAAGATTGAAATATAACTTTATTTAAACAAGGCAAGCTATTTATTAAGTATCTATGTAGTGTAAATACAATCGACACACACTTTTATCAAGGCCCTGGATACTTCTCTCAGTTCTCCCTATCATATTGTTTGACAGGGGCCTGAGACCAGAGAACTGAGAATATTGAGGTTAAATGATAAAAATTCTCAAGTGAATTACTATTGTAATATTAAATCTAATATAAAAAAAATTGGATGAAAATTTTATATTTGCGTTACATTAAATAAAAGTTAATAAAAATTAAAAACTTGGAATATAATACGACTACAATTTTAACTAATAAAAAATGGCCACTTACACAATACGAAAGGTAAGAAGTACATTAACTTCACTTGATTACTTTTGACTTGCTTCACGTGATTCCTTTCTCAATGCTATAGATATGGTCTTTTAGAAATAATTTCACAGACAGGAGTGAGATATAAAAGTGATGATAAAGATTCTAAATATTTTTTGTCAATAAAGTGAAGTCGATTAAAATAAAAATGAATGTGAATGATAAATATGACTATTGTAAAATATATATATAAAAAGAACGACGACCTGACGAGGAGGGAAAGATAGATACAGCAGAAAATAAGAAGGACAGCCAGAGAAAGAAGGGAAAAGGGCAAATATGTAAAGATAGGATACGAAAAGCTAAAAATAGAAAACAAATTGTACAGATGGAACGAAAACGAAGAGAGGCTGGAGGAAGAAAGAAAGAGGGGGGAAGAAAAGTGAGAAAAGGGGAGAAAAGGGGGGAAATACAAAGGGGATGAAAATGTGCTTTTGGAATATAGCAGGACTAATGGGAAAAGACAAAGAGGTATGGGAATATTTAAAGACATTTGACGTGATCGGATTAACAAAAACATGGATAGAGGAAGACAATTGGGAAAAGGTAAAATATAGACTACCCAAAGAATTTGACTGGAAAGGCAGGGCAGCAAGGAGAAGGAAGGAAGAGCAAAGGGGGGAATATTAACCGGTATAAAAAAGGAACTGAAAGAATTAGAATACAAAGAAATAAGTGACAATATAGTGGAAAGAAAAATAGCGTACAATGATAAGACGTTCAGGATAATGGTGGTTTATAATCAAGACACAAAAGGGACATGGAAAGAAATAGAGGAAAGAGTAGACGGAAGAGAAGAGGAAGTGATGATCATCGGCGGAGACTGGAACGCAAGAACGGGAGAAGTGAGAGGGCCGATAAACGAGGACCAAGGGAAAGAAAGAAGCAGGCGATTAAAAGACAAGACAATAAACGCGGAAGGAAGAACACTGCTAAAGTACCTGGAAGATAATCAATGGCAGGGATAAAGAAGGAGAGGAGTGGACCTATATTGGGGAGAGAGGAAACTCAGTAATAGACTATGTGATTGGCAACCAGGAGGCGACAGAAGAAATAATCGACATGAAAGTCGGAAAGAGGACAGAGTCGGACCACATGCCGTTAGAAATAGAAATAGGAGGGCCGGAACTACAAAAGAACGAGGAAAAGAAAGAAGAAGAGAAGGAGAGAAGGGAATGGACAAACGAAAGCGTGGAGAAATATTTGGAGGAATGTAAAGGCTGGTCCTATAAAGGAGGCACAGTAGAAGAACTGTGGACAGAAATTAAAAACAAGATAAACGAAGCAATGCCAAAGAAGAAAGTGAAGATAAGGAAATGGGGCATGGGAGAGAAAGCGTGGCACGACAAGGAGTGGAAGGAGAGGAAAAGGGGGGTGAGGAGGAAGATGACAAAGTTCAGGAAAGGAAAATGCAGCAGAGAAGAGTTCATAGAGGAGAGGAGGGCGAACAAAGAAAGGAGAAGCAGGAAGAGGAGGAAATGGAGAAAATCAGCAAGATCAAAACAGAGCAAGAAGCATGGAAATATATAAATAGATATAGAAGAAGAAGAGAGAGTATAGACGAAGAAATAAGGGAAGAGGAGTGGACAAATTATTTCATGGAAATGTTAGAAGAGACAGAAAACAAAGAGGACAGAGGAGCAGAAGGGCGGAGAGTGGAGGAGTGATTAAAGGAGGAGGGAGAAGACAATATAAAGAGGGAAGAGATGATAAGCCAAATAAGAAAATTGAAGGAGAAAAAAGCAACGGGGGAAGATGGTTTGGAGAACGAGGTATGGAAGTATGCGCCAAAAGAAGTGGGGGAGGCGCTATGGGAGATGTTAAGGAGAATATGGAACGGAGAGGGGATACCGGAAGACTGGAGAAAAGGTGTAATATTCCCGATTTACAAGAGGGGAGACAAGAGAGTAACGAAGAGTTACAGAGGAGTAACGCTAATGGACACGGCATACAAGATCTATGCAGGGATACTGGACGAACGACTGAAGACGGAGATTGAAACCAAACTGGAAGAGAGCCAATTCGGATTTAGAAGAGGAAGAGGGGTAATCGACGCAGTGTTTGTGATAAATCACATCATTGACAAACAGTTAAGTAAAGAAAGAGGAAAGCTGTTTGCCTGCTTTGCGGACTTAAGAGTGGCGTTCGATAGGGTCAACAGGAAGAAGTTGGCGGAGACAATGAGGAGAATGGAGGTGAACGAGAGGTTAACAAGAAGGATAGAAGAAATGGAAACAACAAG
This sequence comes from Bombus cullumanus, assembly GCA_014737535.1. NCBI lineage: Eukaryota > Metazoa > Arthropoda > Insecta > Hymenoptera > Apidae > Bombus > Bombus cullumanus. Next base: position 5,334,987 of record JACXIX010000023.1, on the reverse strand, counting down.
GAAACAAGGAACGTAGTGAGGACCAGGAACCGTAACACAAAGGAGTTTTGGACAGTGAGGGGGTGAGACAAGGATGCCCGCTGAGCCCGACACTGTTCAACATCTACATGGCCGGGCTGGAAGAGGATTTAAGAAAAGGCCAAGTAGGAGGCATAATGGTAGGAGACAGGAAAGTGTGGTCTCTGGCATATGCAGATGACATTGTGTTGATGGCAGACAAGGAAGAGGAGCTAAAGGGAATGATGAAGAGGTTCAAAACCCTCCTAAGGAAAGCGGAACTGGAGCTAAACACAGAGAAGACAAAAATAGTAGTCTTCGAGAAAAGAAAGAACAACAGGAGACAAAGAGAATGGAGATGGGAGGAACACGAAATACCTGGGGTACAGGCTGCAGAAAAACGGAAGCGACGATAAGCATGTTCAAGACAGAAAGAAGAGGGCAACAATAGCGATGAAAAAGACATGGAGCGTAGGAGAAAAGATGTTTAAGCTAGAATACAAAAGGAGGATGAGGATGTTTGGAGCACTGGTAGAGAGTGTGGCGCTATTTGGAGCGGAAGTGTGGGGATGGAACGGAGGGGAAAGACTGGACAGTATAAAAAGGAGGTACGTAAAGTGGATACTAGGACTAGACACGACAACGCCAAATTACATTTTGGCAGAGGAGTGCAAGATAAGGGAAATAGGGGAAAAGGCACTGGAAAGAGCGGCAAGGTATGAGGAGAAAGCCTTAGAATCGAGGAAAGAGCTGGTAAAGGAGTGTATAAAGGAGAGAGAAAGGAACTGGGGAAAGGGCCAAGAAGGGAAAAGAGCAAGAAAAAGGAAGAAGAGATTAGAGGAGGCGAGAGAAGGAAGGACACACAACGGGAAATAGAAGATGGACAAGAAAGGATGACAGCAAGCCAAATTATAGAGGAAAGAAGGAAGAGAGAAACAGAAGGGAGAAGGAAAAGGATAAGGGAATCTAAGTATGATAGATACTACAGCAACATAGCCAAAGAAGAGCGACCGAAGTACCTAGAAGGGAGGATGAAATGGAAGGAAAGAAGCATGCTAGCAAGATTTAGATGCGGTAACGAAACAAAAAAGGAGAGGAGGATCTGAAACACATATAATATTAGAGGAATGTGAGATAACAGGAGAAGCATGGAACATGGCAGAAACACTAAATGAGACTGGAGAAGGACTGGCAGAATTGAAAGCGATAATAGAGAAGAGAAGAGCAGCGGAAGAGGGGGAGGAACGACAGGAAGGGAGCATAGCAAAGAAATAAAAGCCAAAGACGGAAAGTGCACTTAGTTATAAGTTATAATGTATAAGTGGTACAGAGAGATAAAATAAGTAAGGTGCTATAGTTAAGGACAAGCAGTTGTATATAGTTTATAAAAGAGCTAGTGTAAGAGATATAAAAGATGTAATGAAATTATATACGAAATGTAAACCGAAAGTCGTCCAAAGCCGAAAGGCACGGACTAAGAATAAATAAATAAAATATATATAAAAAGGAAAAATTAGTAAATAACTTCAAATTCATCACTGAGCATGGATTGCAGAGTAAATTTTGTAGCTGCGACAGTAGACTGAGAATTTCACGTATAAAAAATAAATTTTGAATATGAATAAATGAAATTTACAAATCATCATAATGTATGAAGTCACAGTTATTATCTTTCCTTGCCTTGCAAATATAATACAATTTAACGCTTTAAGAGTATTAAAAAGTGAGAATTACAAAATGTTCCTACTTCTATAGAATCACTCGTATATATTTATTGCGTAAATCAGGTATTCTAACAATGTTATGAATAAGTAATTCAGTTTAATAAGTAACATCCAGATCGTGTTCTATTTGCAATATTTCTGCCATGGTTATACCTTTTTATTACCTTGGTGATCTACTTCTGTTTAAAAGATCCGTGGTTTCTTTATGCGATTTTCATTTTTTATGTACTTTAAAAATAACTTCCCGTTCAACTTTATTTCTTTCCGATTTCTTCTCACTTATGATTCTCAATTGTAGATCGACATTAAATTTTCGTTTCTGTTTACTCTCAAGTTTTATTAGAAGCATATTAAAGACCATTTGTTTATATTTAGTTTTTAGATAATTACATGTTTATATATCGCATACTTTAAAACACAGTGTTCGAATATTTTTATTACGTGTTATTTGTATGTACGTAGTTGTAACAAATGTTGTGTAATTCATTTTTATATTTTGAATTTTTCTTTAACTTCACGTACATTTAGTGAATGTACATACAGGGTGTTCAGTTACAGGAGTAAACAAATTTAAAGCGAGATTCTTGAAGCCAAAATAAGACGCAAATCAAAAATATAATAAAAAGGTTGCGTTTTCGGCTTCATTTTTTAATTATCATCAACTAAAAAACGGCCGAAATATCCCTGAAAGAAGGTCAACACAAACAGCGGGATGCACAGTGATCGTTAAATCCAACGACACACGGTTAACAGATTACCTCATGCAAGTTGTAAAGAAAAAGACTACAACATTGTGAAACATAAACAGTTCTGCGTGACATTATACAAGAAAAATCAGAGATTAAACATTACAGCTGCTTAATTATTGAATTACATAACAACATATTGAAAACCGTCCCATGGGATTTTCGAGTAGACAGGATTAGTGTTTTCTCTAATCCTTGCCCTTCATAAATAATCAATAAAAAAAAGAACATATAAAGAATGTTTACACGAAGTTTATGCATTGTCCTATCCGTGAATGTTCTCAGAAAAATTACGTACGCATTCAACATTCTTGAGGGGCTAATGAAGGTGATCTTACGCTGATCTCGCATGGACTACACACATTTTCCATACAAATTATAGGTCACTGGATATGATAATATTCACATACATACACGTGGAATAAAAAAAACGAAGAAACAATTATAGATAGGATAACTATAAATGAGGAAGCAATAAATAGAAGAAGCTACAAAATAATTGTTTGAGCTTATACTCATAAGATTAATTAAAGTATCGTTTTACAATGTGATGTGTAATAACATAGACTAATATACAGCAAAATGTTCGTTGCCGAAATGATACCATCCTTGCAAGGTAGTTCTAAACATTTTAAAACGCATCGGGTGAACAGCCTGTTCGCTTTCTCGATAGGTATATTCAACCATGCTTTTAAAAGGAACACCTTAGTTACCATGACTGCTTCTGACTAATTTCGAATTATATAAAGAAGCATTAGATTCAACTAGAATCAAACATACTATAAACTATTATAATCCAAGTTAATGTACCACGTCAAAAGAATTTACTTATATTTCTCAATGAGAATTGATTGTAATGTTGAGAAATGTTAAGTTGGTATGATCGCTAGTTACTACAAGCTAAGTTGGTACGACCTCTAGCGACGCTCTTTTGTCTTAGAAGTGGACCACGTGTTAATTGACTGAGTGTATCCTTTGTGGTGAGACGTGTTGTACGAGGTGGAGAAATATATCAAGTATAAAATTGAATCTGTGTGAATCGATTAATTCTCAACCCCAAACCTACATTAATTGACATGTAAATAGTCTACCAAATAAAAAAAAAATATAACGAAAAAGTGGGCGAAGAGTATCGTAAATTTTTCTTTTTGAACGAACTCTGTACTACTAACTTGCGATGTTACATGTTTTAACGATTTTGGAAATATGATAAGAGAAGAGAACAATTATAGAATAACAAAGTCATATCGACAGCTAAAGAGGAACGTTAGGAGAACCGTATAAACATAAAGTTAGAGTTAAAATTAGTTTTAGTACAGGATTAAGTTATTTCGCTGTAAAATTTGTTAGGCCACTTTACTTTTAGTTCATTGAAATCTTCTATTTTTAATTCTTCTATTTTTACTTCTTTTAATTTTGTGCTCTTTATATTGTACTTGCGTATTGTATGTATCCTTTCAATTTTTTTATTTAATTCTAACGGGAGTAATTTGGATGTACAGCGTGTGTAATGCGTACAGTGCGTGTTGTACATATTGTGTTCATAGCGTACTTTGTAAGAAAACAGAGATTATATTGAACATTCACTGTAATGTAAAACGATTGCTATTTTCGTTACGATTTTTCTGTGGACAGTCTGGACACTCGCGGTGCGTGTGCGATCTTTGTGTAAATATACTCCAAAATTCCATAGTATAATTTTCGATATGCTGTTATAAATTTTCCATGGGTTAAGAAGTTTAATGTTTTATCTATGATTTTTCTTACAAAACCTCACACAGAATGGCTTATGCTTCCACACGCCATGGTCTTCTCTACGACTTGTATGAGATAAACTGCAGCCCATGTGTCCTTCGATTTGAGGATCACTATGTATTTACCTCGCTGCCCGAGTTGACCTGCTTTCGTTCGTGTAGACAGGTTTGCTCGCGCATAGGAATATTGTCAAAGATGCGTGTAAGCCATTATACAATTACGAGAATTATATCCATTTACAATAACGATATCTTTTATCTAAAAAACTTTATTACGTGCTATTTGCTTATGATTATGTACTTAACTATTAATTAAAATTTTCTAATTTCTAATTTTCTATTTTCTAATTTCTATAATTCAAATGCGACACGGGTTCTCGTTGTTTAAACATTCTATTTTGCACATATCATTTTCTGGTTAAGTGTCACCTATTTAACCAATTATTTCATAAATTTTTATTCCATAAACAACCTTCCAATGACAGGTACATTTGTTTCATTTTTAACCAATTGAGGATCACAATAATCATCGTCAGAAACTATCCTACACTAGCGTTACTGGCTACCATTATAGTTACTATTCTATGGATACTACTCTATCCCTACCTATAACTGATTTTTATTTATGCTATATAAAAATTTGATCGCCTAATCGATGATGAATTGTAAAAATGACCTAAAGATTGTAGTTTCCGCGAATATCTTGGAACTTAACGAATATCTTGGAAATTGTTCAGAATGTTGACCTTGACAACCTATTTTAGGGTCATCGAAATCGGTGAGACCGCCCCTATTCCGAATAATTATCTAATAATTTTCTAAATTATTTCATTGTGTTACCATCAAATGAATGAATGTTAATTCAAATAATTTCTTAAATGTTTCCTAATCCTTTTATATCAACATTTTCAATTGCAACAAAAATATGTACATATTTTCTTACAGTTTTTCACAAACAATTTTACCACAGTATACATGTTTTTCTGACAAAATGTTTGGAACGAGAACAATTTTGAGAGCAAGTGTAGCTATCAGAACAGGCCATTATTGAAACAAACTTTTATTCAAATAATTATCAAAATAAAATTTTTATTTGATTTGTTATTTTCTCTGTTACTTTAAATTAGATGATGTTATTTGAATAAAAGTCCATTTAAAAAGTCAATAATTTTATTATTTATTGGTTTATTTAAAATTTAGATATTTGTTATTTGACTGTACCAGGAAAATAATTTTATTTCTATCGTGGGTTGGTGGTAGAACCTCTATTTCAAAAGCACAGTTATGACGATATGTATTATGGACGGTGTTTTTGTTCTCTATTATTTATATTCTAATACCCTATTTTAGTTGTATTTATTACGATTCGTACTCTTTATTTTATTCATTATTCGTTTTATGTTCAACAGACCTAATTCGATTAACATAATATACAGGGTGGTTGGTAACTGGTGGTACAAGCCGAAAGGAGATGATTCTACGTAAAAAAAGAAGTCGAAAATATAGAATAAAAATTTTTCGTTTGAGGCTTTGTTTTCGAGAAAATCGACTTTGAATTTTCGCTCGGTACGCGTGCACTTTATCACGTCTCGTTATAACGGATAAAAAAAAAAAAGAAAAAAATTTATTCAATATTTCCGACTTCTTTTTTCGCGTAGAATCACCCCCTTTCCGCTTGTACCACCAGTTACCAACCAACCTGTATAACATTTCAAACATGGTTCATTTTGTTTACAAGCACTTACTGCTTTTCCATCATGAGGTCCAGTTGAATGATTATTTTTGTGTTACCATTATTAACAATCGTGCAAATCGACTAGCTGATGAAATGTTTAAATTTCGAGTCGTATTAAGAGCGAATAATTTATAATAATTAGTATGCCTATTATGTATACAAAAAAATTGTCATTTTTTATTTTGTATTATCATTTGAAACTGTCACTTGACAATAATTTATTTTTCAAATAAGATTAGAGTTTATTTGCACTTATACTTATTTTGAAATAAACTTATTTGTTATTTTATTTAGAATAATTATTTGTCCTTTTCACTTGTTAAAAATTCACAGGTTTCAAATTTAAGGATTTAATGTAGCTAAATAAAGAAATAATATAATATAACAAATCATTTCATCACAACCTTCTATATTGGATTATTTGTTATTCTATTTGAATAATTTAATTAATACAAATAAGAAATTATTTGAAAATGGTTTGTTTGGTTTTAACACGAAATAAAATTACTTTTTCAACGTTATTAGTTGAAATAATGCATTATTTCAAATTGTTATATTTCATTTTATTTCAAATAAAATATATTGCTTCCTACCACGCCATCTGAATACCTTTGTTCTTCACTATACAGGGTATTTCACCTAATTCAACCATCTTAAATATCTCGTAACTTATTTTTTATGATAGGAAAAAATATCAAATGTAAAAGATATCAAATGTGGTGATAGGCAAAAAAATTTTCTCGGGGTCATTTTTTCGAGATGTCAAGGGCATCGAAGTATTTTTAAATGGGACTACATATTTTCATGACAACAATCTTACAGCTCATAACAGAATCATGAAATGTTTGAAATTAATTTCAATACCCGTTCAGGGTAAATGAAAGAATCTCAATTTCATTGAAACAGTTTGTCGTTTAATTGTTCCTGATGCTTATAAACAAAATGTTTTCCGACCGTTGAATAGGACGTGGTGCAAGAATTTGTTGGCCAGCTCGATCGCCGGATCTTACGCCCCATGATTTCTTCCTGTGAAGATACTTAAAAAATAAAGTTCACAATGATACTCCACAACACTAGAAAACATGCGAGAAAGGGTTCTACTTAGATATACATCAATTACTACAAAAGTACTTAAAAATATAAAGAAATCACCCATTTGCCATCTCCAAAAGTGTGTTGACGTTAATGATGCATATTTTGAACACTTTCTGAAATAAATATTTTGCATTGAAACATCCATGTCTTATCTTTGCTTTTTCTCTATACAAACATAATTTTCTCTTTTATTTTTTATAAGCTATAAGACTGTTGTAATGAAAATATGTAGTCCCATTTAAAAATACTTTGATGATCTTGAAATCTCGAAGAAAAAAGCATCCTTGAGAAAATTTTTTTCCCTATCACCACATTTTCCCCTTCGAACCGAATATTCTCTTCCTCTGATAGTTTTTCCTATCATAAAAAATAAGTGAGATATTTAAAATGGTCAAGTTAGGTGAAATACCCTGTAAATGCATACATACATATGCATAAGTAATAAATGAAGGAATAATGTAGCAATCACAAAATTCTGCCCCTGAAATTGTCGTACTTATAAATATTGATATTCTATCTGATATTATTAAAATACGATTAAAATATAAATCGAAGGAAGAATAACATTACATTCGTCGTTACATTATGTATTTCATAATATGTATTTCATTGATTATTTGAAATTGTACTCTAAACTGCATTTATCAGAAAATTGTATATTGATAGATACTTGAATCTGATTTTGTAAGATCTTGTCACTCAAACCTAAAACGACGATAAATACATTTATTAGATAAAGGTGTTGTTAATCCTTCTAAACTGACAGTTCTACAATATTCTCGATACGTATCCTCCTATCATACATCGTACACCAACTAATAATAAAACATATTTCATGCGACATCCTGATCTATAATAGTTTCATGTGTTTTCTCTCGTTATTGATTTCAATTCATCTTTGCCAACATTTGAAACATGTGTACATTTGACACTACTCGCAGGAACTCGAATTCCTTTTTTTATCTAATTTTTATTATATCCAACAGCAGTTTTTGCTTATTAATGAATCATTGCCAGTTCGTCAAGCTGATTATGAACACATTTATATCTCTCTTTAAGCAATATCCAGGAATTGCAAATTGTTTAATATTATTTAACGCTAAAATATAGATCATTCATATAATATATGTAATTAAATCATTGTGACCAATTAAATTTCGTTTCGCAGATTATGACCCACTTACACTACTTCCGATACTAATTCATCTTCTGGTATTGAGTACCGGAACGGCCTTATAACTTTGTTCCAAGTGAAGTTTCAAGAAAGCTATTGAGGAAAATTTTACATTGCTTAACACGTTCTATCATACTGCTGCGAAATTTTTTGTCCCAAATACATCAATCTAACTGCAAAGTACGATTATATTTCTTTTTAAACGGAACTCTACAATTTTGTTTACATAAATCGATTTCCTGTATCATTTCACATATAAAAATCATTGATATACAAACTATTTTATATTATTTACACTGATAAAGATAGCTATCATAGAATTAACTATTTTACATTATTTATAGTGATAGTTTAGTTTGACTGTATTAATTTTTTGGAATTTGATCACGAAGCTTAATGTTTTCTCTTCATCTCCACCAAATTTTACATTATTTATATTGCATATATATAGTTATTCAAGTCACTCAAATTAATTACAACATTATATTAATTTTTAATTAAACAACAATTTACTACAAGCACTGGATAACATGAAATAAATTGTATTATCTAAATTTATGTAAAATAAGCTTGTATATGTAATACAGGAGAGAAAAATCATACGATTACATATAGAAAAAAATGAAAAATCGAAATAAGATTAGATAGAACTAATATTTTATACATATTTATTTATATTTATGTGTAATTCACGTTTCAAATTGCATATTTATTCACCTTTATAATCTTTACAAGTTAGCAATATTTGATTAATAAATCAGTAACATACTTGTCTTTCATCTCAAGAATTAAATGTTGCTTGTCCTAGATCTCTTTCATTGAATTTTTAACAAAATAACCTATGGTTTAGTAGACGTTGATTATAGGAAATTTTATTTTTTTGTTGCCTTAAAAGATGAACTATTAATCTTATCCATAAAATATTTTCATCATTTGATGATTTTTTGGAATTTCAAAAATATTAATATAAGTGTGTCAATGCTACCTTTACTCTCATATTAATCATATATATCTTCTACAAAAGTACTTTTTACAATATAAATATATTTATCTTTTTTGTCCCTAATAATGTTTAGAATATTTTATAACGTATAACATTGTATTAAAAAATTAGTTTAATCAAAAGTTAAAAATAAATATATCTTATACCGTTTGTATTTACACTATATATAATAAACTAAATAAAAAGGAAAAACTTGTTCATAACATCTCACTCTGAAATTATCACAATGTATATCTACAAGCCAATCAATATCATGTGTGCTATTTGAAGTATTAAAGTAATTTTTAAATAATTAGATACATGGTAAAAATAGATACAACTTTTGACATTTTTGAATAATATTTCGAAAAAATGTCCATCAATAACGAGTTAAATTAATCGAAATAATTGTTATGTTATTTATGTGCATACGTATACATTATGTGATAATGTACTTCAAATTCACATTATATATACACATATACATGACATTATATATCAATATAGGTTACATACATTTGATTAATCAAGTATGAGTCCAATCAGTAGTTTAGTTTTATTATATTACTGCTACTATTTTTTGTAAACAAGCAAAATGTTTAAGAATATAATTTGAACTCAATCCTTTGTTACAAAATTAATATAAAATGATAAAACACATAATATAATAAAATTAAGTAATTAATGCTTTGGTAACAATCTTAGATATAGCTTGAATGTTGCATATGAAGGTTACAGGAGAAAACATGATAAGTACATTCTTTAGTTTTATGACTTTAATATCACTTTATGATTAAAGAGGAGAATTTTAATATGAAATATTTCAAAATCCAAATAACCTGCTAAGTCCACAGATGTAAGGCCTTCTAAAAATAACTAGTAAATTGACGACGATTTGTAGAAGCCCAAGCTATAATTATTTTGAGGAGCAATACTTTAATATCTTCAATACCGTAACATTATGACGAGCAATGCATATTTTTTAAATTTTGGAGAGAATGAAAAAACGAATGACTAACTCCGAAATCAAATATAAAGATATTAGTAATACGAAATTGATTGACAATATAGCGAGTCTTAAAATTACCTTCCTATAAAAAATAAAGAATGTAACTTATCATATTCTTTTCCAGTAGTCTTCGTGTGGCATCATCCGGCTAAAATAAAATTGTACGATAATAATTTGTTATTTATAGTAATGGTACACTCAAGGATATAACCGACATGTATTGTACGACACTTATGTATGTAATAATAAAATGCAATGCTGAGTAAAATATGTAGAAAAAATATTTGAAATACTATTTTAAGTAGTCGTCATTTTATAGTTCAAATAAAATAGTATTTCAAATAGAAAACAAAATTTCGGAAAATAGAATTATTTTTATTTCCATATTGTATTGCATAGAAATAAAATATTTTAACTTTGTATTATAAATAGTATCTAAAACATTTAACAATTAAAATTAAAGGTGAAAGTAGATTAAGAATAAAGTCAATGTTGGAATGTAAAAATCCATAATATTTGCAAATTAAATTTATTTTCTTTTTAAGGTTAACTATTCGCATATAACAAAGTGCATCGTTCAAAGTTTTCATCACTTAGACTACTCTTTTATGAACAAAAAGTCAATCCAGCGTAATTTAATAGTTTTTTAATTGAAGGACACGTCGATATCGACATATTATATTTTGAAAATAAATAAATAAAATTGTTTCTTCTACTTATACTTCGTGATACTTTAGATTCACTAATTTTTATTATCTAAATATTGCAATAATTCTAATTCTATAATATTGCTATGAGTGTCAGCGATATCACTACTGAGTTTTTCAATAAATGTTAAAAAGTCATGTTTCTATATCTTGTATTCTGCCTTGCGGAAACGAAAAAGACTGAAATCATGTATCTGGAATTGCTATTTCTTTCAAAGCTCTTAATACTGTTTCTCTAATATAATTACGTTTATCTATCATTATTCATATTGGGTAGTAAACAAATATAAATTAAACTAAATAAAATATGCCAATAAAAGCCCCACTGCTTTAAGTATCCCTCAATAAAAATATTCTATTTCTTACATTTTTTCACTAAAACTTTTTCTCGCAAGTAACCTATTTTATTTTCGAAAGTATACACACGAATTAAAATAGAACAGGCTATTTAGAATTTAATAATTGAAATAATATTTTACCCAGCTCTGATGAAATGTTATCCTTTTCATAATGCAAGTATCAAATGATTAATAGCTAATATGTATGGACATGTATTATATATTTGAACACCATTTCACACTTTTATTTATTCTTTAAAATAAGAAAGTCTTCGTTTAAAACAGTGACAGTTTTGTAGTTACCTTGTAACATGTATGTATTGTTTTTCTAAATATTGCTCTGATTGTTGTCAGCGCTTTCACTGTGGTATTTTTAAATACTTCTTGTTCTCTTCTTTCTGTCCTTCTAATTTGATTTTTAGTAGACGAAGATAAGCACTATGAATCACGTGAACATGAGAACACCAGGATCGAAATTTATAGTCGTATAAACAGGTTCAAAACGAGAGAGGATCGAACGATGATTGCTTCTCCTGGGCTACGGTCGGCGGTCAAGTCGACGTCGCTCACTGCACAGGCGTCGATCGATAGAAACAAGAAAAGCCACCCTTGCAACTTGCGAACTCTACCCAGGGATACAGGACACACAACATTTTATTATACTGTGTTTTTGAAGTTATATATATAAATTTCCATATAATTCTTTTGATCGTTATTTTGATGTACAAATGATTTACGTATGGATTTGTACTTTCGACACCTTCAAAAATTAAATAATAATGATAAAATCTATTAAGGTGAGATAAATATAATTTTCCACTATATATATGATAAAAATATTTTATCGATGTAGTAAGATACATTTTATGCAGTAAATTGTTGGTTCTAACATGACTATTCCTTCGTTGTAACAATACTTGTCATATTATTCAGCAGCTTATAGTTTATAGATGACTGCCATCTCAGTCGAATTTGTGAGGATCCAATTATATTTATAAACTAAAAATATTGGCATTTCATCGAATATCCTTTTAAATCATTCTTTTTGACCCACTGCTTAAGAATAATAAACAATTTGTCCTTGAACGTTCTTGCTTTTTCCTAGAATTATATCTGTATCTACTTTCATTTTTTGAGCCCAGAAAACTGATGCCAATAACATTTGACTTAATTTCAGAAGAGATTTTTATCTAAGGACAGGGAACAATCATCCAAGAAGTCGAAGTAAATAGCTGAATATAAAACGTATACAAATTACGGCACAACAGCAAGATATTGTTAGCAAGCTACTTACAAACAATATCATTTGATCTCATAGATATAGATTTTATATTTTTTGACACATTACAACCAAAGGTATAATATACATTATAGGCAGGATTTCGCTTAGGACCATTACATCTTGCTTTGAAGTTCTCTATAATAAACAAATGGCAATTTAAAACAATTTCATTTACAAGTACACCACTGCAAGTATTAATTACTACATTAATAAATTGGGAAACGGTAAAGAGAAGGTGTAACATATATAAATAATTTTCCATTTCAATATGTTACATAAATATTACAATAAAGTATTTTACTAAAGTATACATATATGTATAAATTATAGCTACATTATCAAAACTTTATATTATGATATTTCTATCCATTCACTTGTTTTAACATCCAAAATGTGTTAATAACACATTTAATTCAGACACATTTATTTGTGCTTTAAATTCAACACTTTTATTCTTTTTCCTTCTTAATCTACTATCTACGGGCAACTCGAAAATTCAGAAAATTATGAAACTTCGTATACAAACAGAGTAGATCATTTATTTTGTGTTCAAAGTTGAAAAAAATCTAAAATTTTCTTTTGCGTCGAAAATGTGGAGAAGAAGTTTAGACGAAGTTGTATCGTACTTTTGTTTATAAAAATATGTAAAAATAATTTGCAAAAATCCATATTTCTTAACTAACCCCACCTTTAATTCTGAACAAAAGATTAGACATTTATATTATTGTGTAAATTTATGCAAAGACATTTCTCACAATTACCTGTTTTCAGACGTATACTAGATGTTTTTATCAAAAGACTTTACTCTTTTTAAATTCTGACATAACTGCCATACGTTTTCTCATAGTCCGCTTACCAAAAAGGCATCTATGCCTTTCCCACTCCGTTGCCAAATCCTTTAGATACAGTCTCTATTCTTTGGCAATGCGATGTCGGGATGCTTACTATCCGTAAACTATCTCATGCATTCTCTAAATACTCATATCATCAACACCTCATAGCACTTCCAATCGCCGAGTAGCCACTTTCCAAGCATTCACTCAAAGATCCTGCCGAAGTCCTTAATAACTTGTTTAATTTTTGTTTCTTCTCAAACTCTAGGAAAAAGGTGAAATTAATTTTTTTTATTAAAACGAGATAGACCGGAAACGGGCCTCTCTAGCTATCGCCATATAAGCCTCTTGCGAAAAATTAACAAAGTCTTTGAAAAGGTAATCGGTAAGACTGTGATAGTAAAATTGACATTATAGTAAATTGAAATTCATCAAGATCAGCAATTTAGATTTCGATCAGATCATAATATTTTGCATGCCATGTCTAAAGTTATCTCGTCAACAATAGAAATTTGCCAATGAAGGAATGTCAACCTTTACGTTGTTTTTTTGTTTATTAAAATTTACAATCAATTCTCGCATTGAGAATTTTCAGTAATTTTTTCTGGCGTGGCGCAGTAACATGGCTAAATATTTATAATAAGTTAATACTTAATATAGATATGTATAATTTATAAGTAGGTAATATAATTAGGTAATATTAATTCATGGTGTAGCAATGCGGATAAATTTATAGATTGAATAAACTGAATTTTTTAACCTATCTAATACAAATAATTTGGTGCATGATCACAGGAAGGAGTTTTTCTGTGTCCGCTAATGGTTTAACATGCGATTTGACATTCGATGCTGTGAATGGATTATAGCAGGATACTATCAACGCGTCTACTTTGTGTAATTAATATTTCAGCGATGTTCTCAATTTATTTGGCTTAAACAGTGGTAGGGCCAATTCGGCATTGCATTTGCAAATGATTTGTTGATTTATGAGATGAATAAATATTCTTTAAAGATAAATAAACGTGATCCGAACATTTTTAATCGCTTTAAAATTTTTAAGCGCCAGATTAACATACCAAAGTGCGGAACTATCTCGTTTCGCTCTTGCATGTCCACATATCACCACACTGACTCGTAATTGCTTATAAAAAAGTATTTCATTATCTGTGTATCCACCTGCATTTTAAATTGCAATTTTCTGAACATATTAAAGTCTAGATGAACAAATTCCAGAAAGCTTTCATAGTCAACAAACGTCTTCTCTTCTCTAGATATTTAGACAAAGGGGTTAAGCTCCCCTCCTATAAATTATGCATATATATATATGTCAGATTATCATAAGAATTTTGAGCACGAGACGCCTCTCCGTCAGAATTAGCCATTATTTATTGAGCAAGATTATGTCACACGTTCACACAAAAGTTAAACAAAGTTTATAAGAATAAAGTTTACAGAAAAGTTAGATTAACGGAAGTCTTGTTTTACAATTAGTTAATTTAACGATTATCACGACTAACGAATAGAGAAATACGCTTTTCAAACAAAGATGTGCGAACAACAAAATTAACGAACAATATGTCTTACGGTAAAAGGTTTTCAAATAATGAACTTAACAAACTCTAATAACAAGTTTCTGAGTTCAAACGAATCCACGATCAACGGGATAACTCTTTTCTAAGCGCAAATAATTTTAGGCACAAAATGCGATTACTGAAACACACAGGAAACTGCTTGATGTGTCACTCACGAGGGTAACTACACGAATGATCAATTGAAGGCAATTTTCCTCGCTGTGCAATTGCATTTGTTTGTTATATTTCCATTGGAAAC
>JACXIX010000023.1:5303008-5319470 GCA_014737535.1 Bombus cullumanus | reverse complement strand
AGAAAAGCAAAACGTCCATCCCGTGACCGTGGCTACGTTCGGCGACCAGTTGTCATCTTGAACCCAATCTCGTTATTACAAATCTCGAACAATTACAACTATAATAAAATCCAGGCTAAAGTGTTAAAGGACTTTCCCAAAATTGCAAAGGAAAGACTCCGACTTTCCATTCATCTCCGACATATATATGTCGGAGATGAAAAGACACCGAAGCCTTCCCTTCGGAATTTTGGGAAACTCCCTTAACACTTTAATCTAGATTCTACCATAGTCGTAATTAAGCAATTGTCGTCATTCAATCCGATTATAGTTGTTCGAGATTTGTGATAATGAGCTTGGGCTCGAGGCGACAATCAGTCGCCAAACGTAGCCGCGGTCAAGGGATGAACGTTTTGTCTAACAAAGGTATGGAGTAATAGTATAGCTCTCCTTAAAAAGAAATAGTTGTAGCGGCACTCGACGATGCATCTCCACAGTACATATTCAGCTAGCCTGAGGACCCGTTATAAATCGCAAGATTTAGTTAACTAAAGTCCTTCAAACAGACAAACAGTCTTGATCCCAACTACGGGAAGATAGGGGAAACCTATTTTCTCACGAACGGTGCCTCTCTCCAGCAACTTTCCCTCAAGGGCGGCTAGCATCCTTTTCTAACCACCAATATGGAAATTGACCAATTAACAGCAACGTCAATTTCCCTCACTTTCCGAACGAAGACATCGCTCCACGAATCCGATGATCTCGTGTCCTTAGACACACCCCATTATAGTTTTCCTCTGCAGCATCATCGTGACGGAAAGTCATTCTCTCGCGAGGTCTCATTGCTGTAGTATCACGGGTGGTGGGAATATAATATTAATTATATTCTCTGATGATGTTTGTGATATTACTAATTTATTTATAATGAATGGATTATACAGATGTTAATCGGACAGAAAACGATGGTTGTTTAATACGAACTAATCCCAAAAACGTACTATAATTTAGACAACTCAAATGGTTCATCTGCAACTTTCGCCACAACGGATTCAACGTTCCCTCTCACGCGGATCACACTCTCTCGACAACGCTAGCAACACTATATCGACAACGCAACTCGCACTCTCTGACTTCTCCACTCAGCTAAACTCCTCTCGCATGTCCTTTGTTTTTTGCCCCACACACGTGTTTCGCGAACGCTTGTGGCCAAGGTTGCGTAGGTCTCCTTTTACCAAACTATGCGATCGAAAAGAACGCCTCGGCTCTCGCGGTATTGTCTGTAATTTGAGAGCGCCTCGGCTCTCGCGACATTGTATGCGGTTTACCCGCTGACTCTTAGGCCTTTTGCTCGCGATACTACATTACCGAGTTACATAGCGCCCTTACGTTCGGTGGATATTCTACATTTTAATAAAGAGTTAGTCCAGTAATACTTGTACCGTAGACAAGGAAGTGGGTACAACTTGAACTTTGGAAGAAAGCGCATTTTGTTATCCCGTAGACCGCGGATTCGTTATTAAACCTAGGATCATTGTCATTATCATCTCGGGTATCTAATTACCATGGTTATTCGTCATATTCTATAATACTTGTATTTGCACTATTGAATATCTTCTCTATTGCATGACAACAATGCCTAATCCAAATGAAAATTCGTTTCCGGTATATTTCAATTCTACGACTCATCAAATGGGAAAGATTAAGCCAGTAGAAAAATAAAGTTTGTAACACTGTATAGGGATTTTTCGATCCAGACACTCTAATCACAAAAAGTACGTGAATGATACTAAAATACCGAGAATTGATTTGTTTACGTCCGAGCTTAACAGGAACTTGTGATCGAATGTCCAGAATGTGCCTGTCAACTTAGCTTAATCAAGTACATGGTTTAATTCGAGATTCATATTTTGAAATAGCCTGCACAACTGTTTTTCTTTACCACCGCTACCTTTGATGTTTCCTCTATTACTACCACAGATGAGATATAAGAATAGATCAATAATGCAATGTATTTTTTTCGTCTGAAATCCTGGGATTCTACAGCCCTATTGCTACTTTCGTGCCATCATTAACAACGTTACCAATAAAAAACGGAAATAAAATGCAACACTTACTGTGGCAAGAATTATAAATTCCATGGTGAATCACATGAACAATACTAACTTTAAAATGATAAAAATCTATGAAATAATTGGCAATCTAACAATATTTAGCGGGAAAACAATGAGATACAAGCAAACACATAAGCAGGTTAAATGTTACAATTATTAAAATTGATTTATTGGTAGTTTTGACTAATTTCCTTCGCAATTAATTTCCTTGCGATTTGCTTATAATTAAATAATTTCTTTTTTTTTCATTTTATTTCACTATAGTTCTTAGTTAAGTTAACACAGTTTTAGATACAGCGAAACATCAAAAAGATAAAAGGAACATTATAAAAAATGGTCGTACTGTAATTGCGACTGTTATACTCGTAATGTAGTAGTTACAATATTTTCACTTCTTTTTTAAGTATACTGATGAAAGATTTATGACGTGGATAGCTAAATATGCGCTGGATGGTTGAGTTGAAATGTCAAACACTAAATTAAGAAATAAATATGTTTAGACTAGACACGAAAGGAATAATGATCAGGTAGCGTATTCAATGGAACGAAATTGCTCTTATACGTTTATTTTAAAATATGTTCTTATTTGCGCATACAACATCACCTGGAGTGCTCGCGGTCTTTAATGGCTATTATTTATAAGCGGCGTTCGCATATAAGAAAGGGTAAAAATCGCAGTTGTGATTTCGAATGGGAACGATCGAATACTGATTTAAATATATTTTAATTGCATGCCTCGAGATTTCGACGTCAACTGTCGCGCTCGTACGTTTAGAGATCTACATGACCTTTGCCTTTTTTTCCAAGCAGCCGTTACAAGATTTTTAATTTTCTTTAGCGAACAACTGTTACCCGAAGTTGTTCGCTACATCACCTCTTCGCCAGTGCAAACGTTATGCGGCGTCTAACGGTTAATCTTTGTTGAGATATGTGTAATTTTCCTGTGCTGGACTAGTTTGAATGCGCAGTAAGAATACTTGTGTGTGAGATCAGTGTGTGGAAGTATGTGTGTGCGCGGCGTCTCGAAAACAAATGAATGAAAACAGTTCAGTCTTTCGAGAGGCATCTGGAACAGTCGGGTATAGAAGAAAGTGCTGAGATGCGTGCAAATGTGTATCGATAAATGTAATAGAGATCGTCCATTAAATAAATGTATAATTATTTTAATATTAATTAAAAGTGTAAATTTTGTATTCCTATAACTTTATTTCGGCTTCAAAGATCCAAAATTCTCAACAATCTTAATACTAGTTTGTTCTACAATTATTTACACTTATAATTAAATTTGATATTTACAACCATACACATGCTATATTCTCTGTTACCAACTGTAGCTGACTTATAGACGATCGGAAAATGGGACTCGTCAACCCGAATGCATCTGTCCACGTGACTACGTGTCCCTTGGCTGGATACTAGTTTCGCGTTCTTTGGCCTGTTTTCCTGAAGCACATAACCGGATATTCTATCGATCGATAGCGTAACATCTTTGTCTTTCAATCGAAATGTATAAATTTTCTTCGCATGGAAAACAATGCGAAACAGTGCTTCATGCAGCGTTTGTAATGGCCCTTTGATGGTATCGACACACACGAACCGGTTGTAATTTGCGGAAATGCGCGCGTTCTTTAATTATCTCTGCAGGTTCTGCACGAAAAATTCTACTGGCAAACGGAGATTTTGCCAAAAATTAATTCCGCGACGGAGACTGTTAAATCTTCGTGGTAAGGCGCCCGTATTGCTAATAGGATCAATGGCAGCGCATCAGCTAGGATCAATGGCATCGGTTCAGCGTTCGTCACTATGGCATTTGATCACTGCTTTTAACTAACGAAACCATTTTACGGCTGTTCGTCGCCAGGTAATAGGTAGTTCCCCTGCGAAGTCGGAGGCCATCTGGTTCTACGACAAAAACGGGCGAGGGACTCCTCCGTCCGGTCTGAGCATAAACATGGCGGTAGAAACCGTCGGGGTGGGATCGCGAATGCGATACCTGGGTCTCGACATCGACAGCCAGTGGACGTTCGGGCCGCACTTCGATTCCCTGATCCCGAAGGTGAAGACGGCTGCCAATGCCTTGTGCGGCCTGCTGCCGAACATCGGCGGGGCGGGAGTCGCGGTGCGCCGATTATACGAGGGCGTCGTTCGGTCCCGGATGATGTATGGGGCCCCGGTATGGGCGGGCAATCTGATGGCGAGTCACCGCAGCATCCTGCTCCTCAGGAGGCTGCGCAGGGTAACTGCCATCAGAATCGTCAGAGGATACCAAAGGGTGTCGCATGCGTCGGCAACCGTTCTGGCCGCGTCTCCGCCGTGGGAGCTCCGGACGTTGGTACTCAAGAAGAGGTACCACCAAAGGAGACTGTGGGACCCGGGAGGGGGTTCGACCGAGCGGGGGGCCCCAGACGACCTAGGAACCGCCGAGGAGGACGCGTGGGACCAGTGGCGATCCCAACTGATCAGCGAAGGCGGAGGCGCGGAGGCGGTTCTCCCAAATTGGGGGACATGGAGAAGCCGCCGTGGTCTCCCGCTCATCTACAGAATGACCCAGATACTCACGGGACACGGCGTGTTCGGGGAGTACTTGAGGAAAATCGGACGGGAGACGACGGACATCTGTCACCACTGCGGGGAGGACAGGGACACGGCGCAGCATACGCTGAAGTCTTGTCCGGTGTGGGAGCTGCCCCACTGCACCCTGCGGCACGTCATACACGAAAGGCTGACCCCTTCGGCGATCATAACAGCGATGCTGAGCGGGCCACAGGAATATGAGGCTGTCCGCCACTTCTGCGAGCGAGTTATGCTTGCAAAGGAGCGAGCAGAAAGGGAGGGGAAGAGAAACTCCCACCCCTGCAGGATAACGCGATGGCGGAGGATTTTTACTTTTCTTTTTACGTGGGGAGAACCTTCATAGGCACTCCGCGCTCTCTAGGTAGAGGGCGCGTTCACGGCCTCTGTCCGGTCTTCGCTGCCTTTTCCTTTCCACGGCCTCTTTCCGGAACATCACCTGCTAGCGGGAAGCGTCGTTCATGAAAAACGCAGATTTCCCGTATCTTACCGTAGTAGGTGATAGATTTAGGGACTGTTAGGATAAAGACTGTTTGTCCGTTTGAAGGACCTTAGTTAAGAAAATCCTAAGATTTATAGAGGGTCCTCAGGCTAGCTGAACATGTACTGTGGAGATGCATCGACATCTGGTAATCATCTTACCCGAAGAATAGGGTCTGTTTGTGGCGAGCAACGAGACAGAAACCGTTGGAATGTTTACTGTGGAGTGCCGTTACAAATCTATGTAATATCAATCCCGGACGAGCCCCAAAAAATTGTAATATTCGGGGGTGGGAATATATTATTAATTATATTCTGATGATATTAGTGATTTATTTAGAATTAATGGATTGTACAGATGTTGATTATACAGAAGAACGATAGTTGTTTAACATGAACTAATCACAATAACATGCTATGACTCAGACAACTCAATGGTTCATTTGCAACTCTTGCCACAACGGATTCAACGTTCCCTCTCACGCGGATCACACTCTCTCGACAACGATAGCAACACTATCTCGACAACGCAACTCGCACTCTCTGACTTCTCGATGAACACCCTGTAGATTCTCTACCGACACTCTCTCTGACTCTGACTTCTTAACTAAAAACTCGATTCACACTCCATTCACACACTCTGCTCTCGCATCCCTTTTTGTCTTTTCTTAGACCCCCCACGCACGTGGAACGAAACCGCTCGTGGCCAGGGTCACGTAGGCCTTTTCTACGAAACTCTTCGCTTGAAGGACCGATGACACATTGATGGCCCGAACGGCGCCTCGGCTCTCGCGACATTGTTCGTGGTTTACTCGATATGTCCGAGGCCCCTTTTTCCCGATACTACATCTATATGTCACCAATTTTTTTTTCTTTTTAAATAATTTATTTATTTAAATTTTACAATTTGTCCAGTAGGACATTTGGTAAAATGATATAGCTTATGGATTAAATATAGCATGTGGATGGTTATGCCCAGTGGGGCTCCATCATCGCGTTTACTAGGCTACGTCCTTAGTGAGATCCGTTGGGTGTTTCTTTTTCAATCTTCTATCTATGCTTGCTTTAATCGTTTCCACAGTCAGTCGGTTCGGGTGTGTTGTTGTTCTTGCTTTGTACCTCTCCGCGTATCTGCTTATTTCCTCTTTTATCGTTGGTATTCCCAGGTCCTTTCGAATTTCCTCGTTTCTAACGTACCATGGGGCATTTGCTATTGTTCTTAGAATTTTAGCTTGCATTGTTTCGATTTTCTTTATATGGCTCATTACTGCTGCCCCCCATAGCGGTATTCCGTATGTCCATATTGGTTTTATGATTGTTTTGTATATTTTTACTTTGTTTTCTAGACTTAGTTTGGATTTTCGGCTTGTTAGCCAGTACATTTGTCTCCTTGTATTCTGAATTTTGTCTATTACTGATTTGATGTGCTGTTTCCATGTGAGTTGCGTTTCTAAGTGGAGCCCTAAGTATTTAACTTGCCTGGTTTGTAATATGTGCGTACCGTTCAGTAGGATGCTTGGTGGCTTCTGTTTTCGCAGTGTAAATGTAATGTGGTTGTATTTGTTGGGATTTGCTTTAATTTGTTTATCTTGAAGCCACTTTTCTATTTTTGTGATGTGTTCTTGTAATAGCCTGACTGCTGTTTCTGGGTTAGAGTGCCTGACTAGTACAGCGGTGTCGTCTGCGAACGTTAATATTTTACTGTTGTCAGCTGTCGGTATGTCTGCCGTGTATATTGTGTATAATATGAGTCCTAAGACGTTTCCTTGCAGGACTCCTGCCTTAATGTCTTTGACTTCAGAGTAGGTGTCCTTGATTTTTATTGTGAATGTTCTGCTGCTTAAGTAGGATCTGAGCAATTTATATAGATTAAATAGATTTGATCCGGGAATTTCATTTTGATAGTTTGTAGTAGTTTTTCATGATCAATTTTGTCGAATGCTTTTTCGATGTCCATAAAGAGTGCCGTGCAGTATTGTTTTGTTTCTAGCGCCTGTAAGATTTCGTTGACGAGTCTGTGCATTTGTTCTATTGTAGAGTGTTTGTTTCTGAATCCAAATTGGTGATCTGGTATTAATGTGTCACCAATTTGAATACAATCTTATGGCGGCACTCGACAGTAAACTTTCCAACGGTTTCTGTCCCGTGGCTCGCTACACAAAGACTCTATTTCTGCGGACAAGTGTTAATTAATGTAGGTTTGGGGTTAATAATTAATCGATTCACACAGATTCGATTTTATACTTGGTATATTTCTCCGCCTCGTACAACACGTTTTACCACTAAGGAGACACACAGTCAATTAGGGCGTGGACGACTTCTACGACAAGAGAGTGTCGCTAGAAGTTGTACCAACTTAGCTTGTAGTAACTAGCGATCATACCAACTTAACATTTCTCAACACTCCCTTTTGATCGTAGTTTCTACAAGCCCCATAGCTTTGGTAAAAATTTGAGTCTTAACCCTGTTTAAACCTTTGGTAAGAATGTCAGCAACATTCTCAGAACTAAGTATATAGGTATCTAATATCACTTTCGGCACACAGTTCTTAACATAGAAATAACGCACTTAGACATGCTTAGAACTCACAGCAACTACTTCATCTTTGGATCATGAAATAGCTCCGATGTTATCACAGAAAATTTTGCATGGGCGAGGGCAATATGATAATTGACCCAACTCCCTTAACAGTAAGGATATCCACACAGCCTCCCTTGCTGCTTCTTGCACTGCTACAAATTCTGCCTAGCATGTCAATTGAGATATAATTGGTTGTTTCTTTGACAACCAAGATGTTGCACCACCAGCGAGTATGAAGACATACCCACTCCTAGATTTCCTATCTACTGAACAACCCGCAAAGTTTGAATCACAAAACACCTTCAGAGGTTGTCCTGTACTTTGGTACACTACCTTCAAGTCTTTGGTCTTCAACAGGTACTTAAAAATCCGCCTCACTGCTTTCCAATCAGATACAGTCGGATTTGCGCATCTCTGGCTTAACTTTCCTATTGTACACGCGACATCAGGACGAATTACAGTGACGACATACATTATATGCCCCACAGCCTGTTCGTACAACTTATTATCGAAAGGTTCATTATACTTAATGTCAAAACCTGCCTCACACTCCTTAGCTAGCGATGTTGACACTCCAACCTCATGAGTAATGTCGAACAGATCCAGTATTTGACCTATCTGTACAGATTAATCAAATACAACAGTACTATTGTTTGGCTTACTCAAGTGGATGGACAGAAATTGAGTGTCAGTCCCCAGCATCCTTACATTTAATTTCTCCTTAATCCTAGTTTTGAACACGTCAATCGCAGTCTTTGTTCCAAACGCAAGAATGTCATCTACATACACAGCTATCAGATCTTTGGGTACATTCACATACACACACGGATCACTCATATATGGGTTCAGACTCATACCTCTCAAAATACTATTTATATCCCTAAACCACATTCTCCCAGCTTGCTTTAGTCCATACAGGCTCTTTTTGAGCTTGCACACATATTGAGTCCTGTCTTTTCCTGGAACTTTAGAAAATTCAGGTTGCTCCATATATATATCCTCATCCAAAGAACTGTTGGGGTACGCACACTCCACATCGATATGTTCGTAACTCCACTCATTTCCGCACACAGAGCAAGCAAAATTCTTAGAGTCCTACGTTTTACTATTGCACTGAAGGTTTCTGGAAAGTCTACCCCAGGTCTTTGCCAGAATCCCCGTGCTACAAGTCTAGCCTTATACCTATCAGGATCCCTTTTCACAACAAGTACCCACTTAGAGACAATAACATATTTGTTCAAAGGTTTTTTCACTATATCCCACACATCTTTATTTTTTAGATTGTCTAACTCCTTCGTTATTGCATCAGTCCACTTTCGAGCATCGGGGCCCTTCAAGGCTTCGTACACATTCACAGACACACACAGACTTTGAGTTTTGCAAACAGTTGCAACGTGAGCACAACTGTCACACGTCTTTGGTTTACGCAGTCTTGCTGGCACAGTCGGTACACTCACAACCTCCTCCTGACTCATTCTCATTAGTTAAATTGTCTATGAAATAATCTTTGAGCTTCAATGTCCCCTGTCAAGTTCAAAATCTTCAACGTCCCATATCCACTCAGAGAATTTCCTTTTTATGTTACTCGTGTCCACTTTAACATTCTTGTAGGAAAACGAATTTTCCTCGAACCTGACATAACAAGAGATTATTACCTTCTTGGTCTTCGGTAAGTAAATCCTATAACCCTTGACTTGTCGGTCGTAACCTACAAATATCCCTTCATCCGCCCTGCTATCAAATTTTCCTCCGATTGGACTTCTCAGGTACCAGGCTTTGCATCCAAATACCCTTAGCCTGTTGATCTCCCCTTGGATGTCGCATCCCTTACTTTTCCATGATTCTAATGAAATTCTGTCTCCGATAGCGGCGGATGGGCATAGGTTCCTTATGTGACACGCAGTGTTCACAGCTTCTCCCCATAGATAGTCAGGGAGCCTTGACTAGATAAGCAAACACCTAGATATCTCACCCAGGGTCCTGTTTGCTCGTTCTGACACTCCATTTTGTCCAGGGTTCCTAGGGACGGTCTTCCTGTGTAGGATGCCTTTCTCCCTCAGGCAGCTCTCAAAATTTTCCCCTGTGTACTCACCTCCATTGTCGGTTAGAAGGGCACTTATTTTTGACTGATGTAGCGCCTCCACCTCCGCCTGGTATTCCTTGAAGCACCTAAATACTTCGCTCCTCCTACTGATGATCCTAACGTGTATGAGCTGAGAGAAATCATCGATGAAAGTTACAAAGTAGTTACCTCCACCTAATGACTTACACTGAGCTCTGTCACTGACATCGCTGTGAACGATCTCCAAAGGACGTTGACATATATGACGGGCTGTCGCCGGGAATGGCACCTTAGTCATTCCCTTCCACACTGAATCCACATAGTTCGTCATGTTTCTTGGAGTCTTCCTTCACGCTCCTTATAGGAATTTTTCTCATCGCGTTTCATGCAGGTGACCCAATCTCTCGTGCCACGATGCGGCGCTCTTGTAGGTCCTTGCCTCAATGACTTCAATGTCTTCGTCATTGTGGCCAGGCTCCTCCTGATCGTTCTCCACGGAGATATTTGCTACGTGCCCTTCAGAGGGTATTGTCTCTAAATAATATACATCGTCTCCTACCTTTCATTCGAATACGACGTCTCCATCATCGTGTGCTCCAGCGGCCTCGTCCCTTGTATACACTGTGACAAAATCCTTCTTTACCAATTGTCTGATCGAGATTAGATTTACATCTAACTCAGGCACCCACAGAGCGTTCGACAAAGATAGAGTCCAACTCCCACTCAGCCATTTTCACCACGATCGTTCCTTTTCCTTCAACCTCCGGGTGTCCCTTGCCAATCCTGATTTGTCCGGTTGCAGGCGCGAAATCCACGAAGCTACGCCTGTCCGGAGTCATATGATTCGAGGCACCTGAGTCAAGGTAGCTGATCCTCCCTCTTTCCACGTGGCTGATGGATGATAAAGTCAACGTCGAGATCAGTCTCTTGGACCTCGAGTTGTCTTCTGATCCCTTCTCTTTCTTGTTATCTTCCTGTCTTTTCTTCTCCCTTTGGTTTTTCTCCTCCTTATCTCCTTTCTCCTCTTGACACTGGTACGAAATGTGGCCCCATCTTCCACATTTGCAGCACCTCTAGTCACGTGGATCTCTGTTCTTTGGCTTCGCGCCATCTTTGTTTTGTTGTGGCTTGGGCTTCCATTGTCTCCTGGTCGCCATTGCGCTGCCTTTTTCGGATGAGTCTGCAGCCGCGTCGATCCTTCTTTCTTCGAGTAGAAGGTCAGACTTCACGGTCCTCGCGGTCAGATCCTTATCAATCCTCGTTGCTCTAAGGTACGTCGCATAATTTGGATCCGCCACGAGGCCGGCCAAAAGAAAACATGCCATAACGTGGTCCTCAATTTTTATACCGGCACCGAATAACTTGTCACAAAGGGCTTGGATTCATCCGCAGTACGCGGAGATACCCATGTTAGGGATCTTTCCAATAGTGCCCAGTTCCCGCATGCATAAAACAAGGTCCATCGACGTAAATCTCCCATGGACATCTACCAGTGCTTTCCAGCAGTCCCTCGCTGTTTTCAAGGCTCTGATGTCCCCCAGATACTCGGGGCTAACATGCCGGAAAATGTACGCACATGCTTTGTTGTCCATTTTTATTTAGTCTGGCCTCAACCTTTCCGCTGGCGTTAATCCTGGCTTTACTGCATCCCAGTGTTACGTTCTATTTGGTTGCCGAACGAGAAGATGGCATTAACTGACGTTAATTTCGACTGGCAATAAGCTCCACTTTCGGCTAACCTGCTATGTGCAAGAATACTGGCACGGGAGAGGATTAAAGTTGCTCGTAAACAAATTTAAAATATGTGCTGGTTTATTTGAATCTTACTTGATTTCAATGTTGATAATCGTCTGACAAGATAATAACTCGATAGACTAACGATAATCACTCGATAGACGAACGGTAATTATTATTATTCGGTAATTATTATTACTGACTTCTCTGAGTCGCTACACTTATTTATATCTGTCGGAGATGAAAAAACGTCGGGGTCTTTCTTTTGAAAATGTTTGGGAAGATCCCCAAAGTTAGTTCAACTGCCGACTTTGTTTACAATTTAAATTGTCCCAACATCGCTACAGAAACATAATTACACAAATATGAAAACATGGTTTCAAATTGACGTTTCAACCGTCTCGATCTGAAGGAGTCGATCGACTCCGACGGGACGCGCGGGTCGCGGGACGTGACACCCAGCACCCCAGGAAAACCAACGAAGCTTCCGTCATCGTCTTCCATAATTGTCCTTATTATTAAAATACAAAAATCTCAACAAATAAATATCTCCACTATCGCAGTTTACTGCCCAGGGCCCATAACCTGTTATTTAATATAGGTTTGGGGTTGGTTTTTAATAGATTCACACAGATTCTATTATACTTTGTATATTTCGCCATCTCGTACAAAACGTCTTAACACACCGGATACACTCAGATAATTAACTCGTGGTCGACTCCTAAGACAAGAGAGCGTCGCTAGAAGTCGTACCGACTTAGCTTGTAGGAACTATCGATCATACCAACTTAACATTTCTTAACAGTATCAGTGGAAATTAAACCAAATTGATGAAACAGAGTTGCGAAAGAAAATACGCGGAGAGCAACCACATTACGAACTGCTTGTTCCAGATATAACAGCGGAAAACAGGAACAAGACATGCAGGAATACGACCGAAAGAATGAAGCAAGAGAGTACCTTTAAAGGAATATAATACTTTCAAAGAAAAGAAAACAACCTATCAAAAAGATTCCCGTGGCAGGAAAATGAGCAATTTCAAAAAAAAGACAATTATGACTGTGGCGGTACTCGACAACAAATACCACCGGACAACACCAACTAGAATCGGACGATGGCAGCGCAGTGGTTAGTGCCTTAGGTTATAAACGTTCGGGACTCGGGTTCAAATCCCGGCGACTGTAGTCCAATTTTTCTTTCCACGATTCTTAAATGAAAAGAAAATGCAGCAGTACCCCAGCAGCGACATCTACACCCGCAGCAGAACCTATCTCGGCCTCTACACGAGCAGAGTAGCACTATCACCTACAACTATTTCCACCTCATGACTTTAAATAGAACACGATCAAATCATTACAATCTTTCTTTTTCTTATACGTGGGGAAATCCTCATGGACACTCCTCGCTCTTGAAAGCGGCGGGGTAGTGTCGGACTATACCGACTAAAACCCCACGGTGGACCGCCTGACGCTCAGCTGGGATGCCCCGGGAACTCTATCGAATTACTGCCGGAGCACTCCTGCGTCTTCTCCTGCCTGAGGGAGTCGTTCCTCGGTTAGTTCAGAGAGACATTGGGAGGGACCACCCCTTTCAACGTTATCCCCTAGGTCGTCGTGCAAGTCTGAAGAGGTCCAGATCCTCCTCGGCGTGTCGGCCTCTATGAGTAGCTAGGACGGCGTAGGGCCGCCCTTCGGCGCGGAGACTCCCCCCCCCCCACCGAGGCATGCGGACCGAGACGTTCGGGGGGAAGCTAGACGAGAGGCGTGGCAGCGGTGGCGCTTCGACCTACTCGCCGAAAGCCAGGTCCGTGGTCACCGGGCTGCTAGATCGGTCCTGCCAAATTGGGAGGCTTGGAGGGACCGCGGAGTGCTTCCGCTGTCCTTCCGGGTAACGCGGGTGCTCGCAGGACATGGAGTATTCGGAGAATACCTGCAGAAAATCGGAAGAGAGGTGACGAACACCTGTCACCATTGTGATGAGGACGAGGACACGGCCCAACACACGTTGGAATTTTGTCTGGCGTGGGAGACCCCACGTCGTATTCTACGGCTGGCGATTGGCGAGAGATTGGACCCCTCGTCAGTTGTGAAAGCGATGCTGAGGGGGCGACAAGAGTTCCTCGCAGTCCGCTCATATTGCGAAGGCGTAATGCTCGTAAAGGAACGAACAGAGCGGGAGAGGGTGAGAACATCCCATCCTTGCAAGGTTCTGCGCCGAAGGACAGCCCTACGCCGTCCTAGGTGGTCATAGAGACCGGCACGCCGTGGAAAATCTGGACCTCCTCAGACTTGCACGACACCTCAGGGGATAGCGTAGAGGAGAAGACGCAGGAGTGCTTCGGCAGTAATTCGAAAGAGGTCCCGGGGCATCCCACCTGAGCATCAGGCGGTCCACCGTAGGGTTTAGTAGGTATAGTCAGACACTACCCAAGCTTCCAAGAGCGTCCATTAGAATTTCCCCACGTATAAAAAAAAGGGTAAAATAGTAAAAATATGGAAATGTGAGGTGGATAGGTCATGATAGGTGCGGAAGAAACACTTGAGTCTATTTAACAATATATATGTCGGATTCACGTTATGATTAGGGTTGGGGTTAGGGGCGTGAAACGAATCTTCGTTGTGATTAGACATTGTTGTTATGCAATAGAGAAAGATATCGACTAGTGCAAATATGATTATCGTAGATTTCGACAAGTAACCGTGATAATTAGATACTCGAGACGCTAATGATAATGATCCTAGGTTCAATAACGAATCCGCGGCCAAGGAGATGATAGATGTACGTTCTCACAAAATCTAAGTCTGACTCTTTGTTAGAAAAACGTGAAATAATCACTGATCGTAAAGACGTTACTCTGTAGTCGATGAGATCGCAAGAAAGAATGCATCTTCTGTCCCGATCATACCGCAGAGGAAAAACTATATGGGATGTGTCCAAGGACACGAGATCCTCGGATTCGTCGAGGAAAGCCTTCGTTCGGAAGGTGAGGGTAATTGACGTTACTGCTAATTGGTCAATTTCCATATCGGTGGTTAGAAAAAGATGTTAGCCGCCCTCAAGGGGAAGTTGCAGGCGGGAGGTGCCGTTCGTAAGGAAGTAGTTTTCCCCTATCTTCCCGTAGTTGGGACAAAGACTATTTGTCTGTTTGAAGATCTTTAGTTAACTAAAATATTTAAGATTTATAACGGGCCCTCAGGCTAGCTGAACATGTACTGCGGAAACGCATCGACATCTGACAATCATCTTATTCAAAGAATAGGGTCTGCTCGTGACGAGCTACGGGACAGAGACCGTTGGAATGTTTACTGTCGAGTGCCGCTACAACTATTTCTTGTTATGATTACTCCATATCTTTATTAAACAAACGTTCATCCCTTGACCGCGGCCACGTTCGGCGACAGATTGTCACCTAGAGCCCAAGCTCACTATCACAAATCTCGAACAACTACACTCGGATTGAATTACGACAATTGCTTAATTACGGCTAAGATAGAATCTAGATTAAAGTGTTAAAGGGTTTTCTAAAATTCCAAAGGGAAAGCTCCGGTGTTCTTTCATCTCCGACATATATTTATTAACATATACTCTATATGTACACTTTGCGTAGAACTCGCGATTACTATTAGCGGTTCGCGATTTGCGATTCGCGATTACAAGTGCGACTTCTGGTCGATGCGTTTCAATGCGCGATACACTTATGAAAGGAAGCAATAGAAATAGCAATAAGCAAACTAATGGAAAACTTAAACAACATTAAACTATAAATAGCTGCAGAAAAGATGATGATAGTTCACTACTCAAATACAAAAAGAATATTAAAGTCAGGCCCACTGAAAACATATAAGGGAAACATATAATTGGAAAGAAAATAGTAACTAAGAATAGCAAATCAGGGTATAAAGCGCGACAATGAGATACCTGAGAAGAAATGCAACAGATACATAAAACAAAAAAATGTGCAAATTAATATCAAAAAGATGTATACGTACTCATGTAGAAACATACGTAAATTAGGGTGGGAGAAAGCGTGAAAATGAATAAACTAAATAAATAATAGCATACAAAAAATAATACGAATACAATCAACATAAGACATGATATAGGACCAAACATAATGGATATATATGATTAAGCAATTCGATAAGAGTGAGTGCTCTAACAAAGGGAGTAAGAAATGTGAACAGGAAAGAAAATTATTAGTAGTGGTATAAGTACCCAATGTGATAAATGTTATCTGTAGAAATAAAAGTTCATAGCTTTTGTATTTTATACATATGTTAAGGAAAATCTATATATACATGTTCTACATACATTTTTATATTTTAGTACATTTATGATTATATATTTTTAAAAAGCTATTTAATAAGAGAAAAGCTAGACATAGGATTAGTTATTTCTATAACTGTTATTGACAATTGATAGTTTATGATAATGTAAATAGCTAAAATAGATATAATAAAAGGAATAGCTAGCATAAGAAGGAAATGTGATACAATTAATCTTTAAATAAAATGTAGAATAAGAGACAGAGGTATTTCATAAAAGCAACAATAATACTATAAATTTGAACTAAAAAACAAAATAATGAAAATGAATACAAAAATAGAGAAAAGAAAGTATGAACTGCTGATAGATCGACTACTCCGACTTCGATTACTTTTGGATATATTGTAAACCTCAACATTCTGAATACCTTTTTCTATAACATTTTCTTTTTTTCCATACAAATAAGGACTACATTAAATTAGTAATAGACAAAATTCAGAATACAAGGAGACAAATGTACTGGCTAACAAGCCGAAAATCCAAACTAAGTCTAGAAAACAAAGTAAAAATATACAAAACAATCATAAAACCAATATGGACATACGGAATACCACTATGGGGGACAGCAGCAATGAGCCATATAAAGAAAATCGAAACAATGCAAGCTAAAATTCTAAGA
>JACXIX010000023.1:4555030-4589071 GCA_014737535.1 Bombus cullumanus | reverse complement strand
TCACGCCACCGATCACGCCACCGATCACGCCACCGATCACGCCACCGATCACGCCACCGATCACGCCACCGATCACGCCACCGATCACGCCACCGATCACGCCACCGATCACGCCATGATCACGCGTGTCACCTTATGTGCGTAATTAAAATAACAGACCGAATCGAAGGTTCTGGAACTCGCTCTGTTTGCTGATAGCCGATACATTACAATGTACATATACAATAAATATACAATATTTATCGGGCTGATTGAGACGATCATCACGCCTGTCATCGCGCGGAAGTGTGACCGTGCTCGGTGTCTGTTCCGGTCCTTTCTTCACTGCGGCGGCGGCGGCGGCGGCGGCACCACTTGGTTTCGGTGCGCCTGCCGTCCTTACTGTTGGAGCCGCAGTCGCCCCTTTCTTCGCCTCTTCCCCGGAGGCGATCGTCTTCCTGTTTTGCTTCTTCTTCTTCTTCTTCCTCTTCTTATTCCACCTTCCATTCACCATCCTGCTGGTCCCTCGGGAGCGCTGGTGTTTGGGCGGCGCGGCGAGTGACGGAGTGTTCTGTCCTGTGTCGGGTTTCGGGGGGACGTTGTCGTTGTTGTCCCCCGTATCGCTCGTCCATAGCCCTTATTATGGAGGGCACAAGCTCGTCAAATTTCTTCTCGAGTGCGTCTATGCTGCTGTCCGAATCCGTGCGCTCCTGCTGGGGGCGGCCGGGTTCGGGCACCGGGCCGCTGCACCTTGGGAACTCATGGGCGCACGCAGCCCTCCTAGACAGTTCTTGGCGGAGGGCCGCATTTTTCTCCTCTAGGGCTGTCAGCCTTGCCTCC
This sequence comes from Bombus cullumanus, assembly GCA_014737535.1. Lineage (NCBI taxonomy): Eukaryota > Metazoa > Arthropoda > Insecta > Hymenoptera > Apidae > Bombus > Bombus cullumanus. The sequence continues at coordinate 4,588,252 of JACXIX010000023.1, read as the reverse complement.
GTGAGCCTAGACGTCGCGGGGCCCTGTGCTAGCCCCATCCTCCTGGGGGTCTCGTGTCTCCATGCGGCGGTGATGTAACTCGCCGCATCTTTTAAATCTTTGATGCAGGTCCCCTTCAGGTTAGATGACGTCATCGCAACCTTCATGATCATAGAGACCCCTCCTGCTTACTTCGGCGCTGATGTCGGATGCCGAACTTGTGTTCACTTCTAGGGCTAGTTCTTCCGAGACGTCCGGGGTCGTCGGACTAGCCGCCTCTTCTTACCCCTCGACGCCGCCGACGCCCACTATGATCGCGACGCGAACGAGGCGACCGACTCTTCGTCGTTGGACCCCGTGCGCGCCCGTAGTCCTCTCAGTACTGATGGTCCTGAATCCGCTACCACAGCCGGAGAGAGAAAGACGCTCTCCGACCCGTCCGCGATTTTCCGCGGACCTCTGGTCACCCGTCTGGGTGACTCCTCCTGAGCCTCCGCTCCGCTCTGTCTCGCCTCGCCAGGTGCAGTAACGCGTCCGGGGGCCTGGCGCTCGAACGGACGTGGTTGTTCGATGACGACGCAGGTGAGCTCACTTGACAACCCACCGCTGCGCCGGTATACTGGGGTATCCCTCCCCTGCACCGTAAACCGTTTTACTCTTATCAACGCTGTCCATATTGCTTTTAAATGTTTTGTCGCCGAGGTCGTCAACGAATTCTCCATCCTGGTGCCACTCACTCTTTCGCACCCTGCCCCGGTCGAGGCCTTGCTGCTGTGCGCTGATATCCCGCCCTTCTCGGCGATTCGTTCTTCCATGTGGTCGTAATAAAACTCACTGCGTCTTTCAAGGCTTTTATGTACGTCCCCTTAAAGCTGGATTGTGTCGTTGCAACCCACATTATCTCGGAGACGTGCCTTGTCAGTTCAGCGTCGTCAGTTCAGACTCCTCGTCGCCGGACCTCGCTCGCGTCCGCACTCCTCCTGCTATCGATGACAGGACATCAGCTATCATGGTTTGAGCGAGAACATCGCGGTTCTCTGCGAACCCCTCGTAGTTCTCCTTGGAGGCTCTCTGTCCTCCTCTGCTGCCTCCATCCTACTGTTTACCACCTCGACAGACGCAGAAACACGTCCGGGAGCCTGGCGGTCAACACCCGGACATCCGTTGTCATGAGATGACAACGCAGTGTGACCACTTGACTACCCACAACTGTGCCGGTACTGGGGTGGTCTTCCTCCCTTACAACGTAAACTTTATTAACTTTATCCTCTCTGTCCATGTTGCTTTTAATGATTCGCCAAGGTCGTCAACGAGTTCTCCATCCTGGTGCCACTCACTCTTTCGCACTCTGCCCCGGTCAAGGTCGGTGCAGGGTGACGGGAGTCCCGCGAGAAGGTGAGGTCAGTGGTCTTGACAGGTATAGGCCCACCAACTTCTCCGAAATTCTCCGCACCGGATCAGCGAACTGACGGGTGCCAGAGGTACCGACCATCCATCCGCCACCTGACTATAAGAGAATATCACACCCATCGGCGTTTCCCGGGACATGGTACTACGTCCTGGGAACCCCATACCCGCCTCGTGCTCCCCATACCGAGGTACCTACGTAATGCTTTCACTGTCGCGGGAAGCGGTGCTTCAACTATGGTGTCTACACATTCGGCTAACGGTTTTATCCCCTTCTCGTTTACGGTGTATCCCAAAAATGCTATTTCGTTCACGTCAAATTCACATTTTGCCGGGTTGATGACTACGCCGTAAGCGTTTAAACGTTCAAATAAGATCCGCAAGTGCTCGCGATGTTGCTCTTCGGTTTCGATTGCCTAATCAGAAAGTCGTCTATATACACATAAACGAAATCTCGACCACACGTGATCTCGTCGACGAATCTTTGGCACGTCTGGGCGGCGTTTCGAAGTCCAAACATCATGTTGGCTACTTCAAAAAACCTGAAAAGTGTCGTGATCGCGGTTTTCTTAACGTCTTCGGGCGCGATCGGAATTTGATGGTAAGCGTGGACGGGGTCAGTTTTTGAGAAAATTCGCTTACCGTACAGATGTTGCGTGAAGTCTTCGATATGTGGCGGCGAGTACCTGTCGGATACGCTGCGGGCGTTCAACACACGATAGTCGCCACATGGTCGCAGGCTTCCGTCGTTCTTCGGTACGACGTGCAGGGCTTTTGCTCATGGGGTTTTCGATGACCGCATCACTTCTTGCTCGATCATCATTTCAAACTCCGCCTTATCCTGTTTAAGTCGATCAGGTGCGAGGCGGTCGAGTTTGCTGTAGACGGGTGGACGGACCGGGTATGGTTTTGATGTAGTGTACACCGTGTCGAGTTTTCTCTCGTCCGAACCGGTGAACGAGTTAGGTCCGGAAATTCCGCTAAAAGTCGATGGTAGACTGATTCGCCGATTATAGTTTTTATCGATACTTCGTCGGCCGTAGCAGCGTATCCCCTTGGTGACAATTGGGTTGTCGTGTCGAGGAGTTGTTTATTTCCCGGTTCCACGAGCAACCTATAGTGGTTCAAAAAGTCCACGCCGATGATTGGTGTTTGAACGTCGGCTACTATTATTTATTTATTTATTAATACTTCGTCCATACCTTTCGGCTTTCGACTTTCGATTTACATCTTTTATATTATAAGTAGTTATATAACTATATATAACTACTTATAATTAACTATTGCACCTTGCTTAAACCATCTCTCTGTACCACTTATACCTTATAACTTATAACTAAGTGCCCTTGCAGTCTTTGGCTTTTATTTCCTTGCTGTGCTCCCTTCCTGTCGTTCCTCCCCATCTTATGTTACTCTTCTCTTCTCTATTATCGCTTTCAATTCTGCCAGTCCTTCTCCAGTCTCATTTACTGTTTCTTCCATGTTCTTTGCTCCTCTTGTTATCTCACATTCGTCTAATATATGTTTCAAGTCTTCCTCTCCTTTTTTGTGTAATCTGCATTCTCTTTCTCCCTTCTCTTTCCAGTGTTCCCTTGCTTTGGTTTCGTTACCACATCTAAATCTTGCTAACATACTTCTGTCCTCCCATTTCATCTTCCCTTCCAAATACTTTGGTAACTCTTCTTTGGCCATATTCCTGTAACATTTATTATACTTAGAGTCCCTTATCCTTTTCACCCTTACCTCTGTTTCTCTCTTCCTTCTTTCTTGATGATTTGATCTGCTTTCTATGATTTGATCTGCTTTCATCCTTTCTTGTCCATCTCCTGCTTCCACTTGTGTCCTTCCCTCTCTCGCCTCCTCTAATCTCTTCTCTCTTTTTCTTGCTCTTTTCCCTTCTTGACCCCTTCCCCAATTCCTTTCTCTAATCGCGATGGTGCCGTATGTTGCGATCCGCGTCCCGTTGGCCGCGAACAGTTCGTACTCGCTTTTGTTCGCGGGTCCGTGTATTTTGTTGTCCACAAGGAAGGAGATCTTCGAGCACCTGTCCATGACGAATATGCGACAGGATGTTAGGCCGTCGTCGTTTGCCGCGTTTACGGACGGCTGGTCCCGTTTCCCTGGTTCCAGGTGCATAGGAGAATACACTTCTTCGCGCATTCTTAGTATGTCGCGTGGTAATAACAGAGTCCAGGCTGTTGTAGTCTTTCTCGAGAAGTCGATCTACGACGATCGAGGCTGGGTACTCACCACCATTGATAAAGCATATCGTTGTCGGTTTTCCTTCCAGGTAAACTGTCTTTGACACTGCTTGCTTCGGGGGTACGTTGTTTTCCTGTTGCAATAAAAGGATATTGTCGTCGAGTTTTAGTTGTTGATTCGAGAGTTCAAATTTGAATTTAGATTTTGAATTTAGATAGAAAATTGTCATCTACTACAAAGAATTCTAAAGTTTTACCGAATAATTTCACAAAGGCGTGTTCGTTGGTAATAAATTTAGAGTGTCCCATTGAGAATTTTTGTTCTTTTACTGTCCTGGGTTGTAATACACATCCTCTCTTGAGTATGTTAATTCCTGCTCCGCTGTCGACGAGGAATTTATATGGTCGTCCGTTGGATCGTAGAAGCACCGTGGGTTGTCTTCCTGTTGTGGCGCTAATTCGTAGGTCTGGTCTATTGGTTCCTCCGTTTCCTCCTTGCGTGTCTCCATATTGTGGACTCCTGGTGGTCTCGGATATTGGCCGGGTGATCGAACATTTCTACATTGACTGGAGGCATGTCCGATTTGATTACACTTGAAACATTTCAGTTGAATTCTTTGGGTAAGTGGCGTTCGTTCGTCTTACCGGAAGGTTCTTGGCATCGGATTAGGTGTTAGAATTGGCTTTTAATGATTGGGTTGGGATTATTGGTCGGTGGTCGTCGCTGCTCGGGGAGTCGTCGATTTCGATCTTCTCTGAAGTATCGCTCGATGTCGGTGGCTTTCTTTTCGGCTTAACATAAAAAAAAGAAACTTTATTTTTCTTCTGACACTTGATTCACAATTTACTCCCGAGCTCTAGGCGTGACTGTTCAAGACTAACTTGGATGATTTTAGGGGGAGTATTTAAATTCTTTTATTCGTGGGAGTGGGAAAAAAGGCTTCGATCATATATTTCTGAGAACGGATAGAGTGACCGGATGTTATCCCGATGGTCACTCATGCTAAGGCGCTTGGAATTTCGCTATTTTATCGCTTTGTTTAGTCGGATTTCATCTGTGACAATCTCCTCGCGTCGCAGTTCGAACGTTTCATGAATAAGATGAAGAAATTGAATTTCGTATATGATAATGGAATTTTATTATGTAAATCCAACAGAGTCACGGTTCATAACGTTACGACAGGATAAGGTGTCGAGCGTTGATTTAGGAGGGCTTTTATAGTGAGACTTTAGTCCCTTTGGAGGGGTTGTCGTCGGGTGTATATCAGAAGCGGCTATTCCGTTATTATTTGGTTATTGTTTCGATAGCTGTGATCTGCAGGATGTTTCATCTACCTGATTACTGTTTCTGAGCGGGTGGCCTTCTTCAGCGTGTGATACCTCCCCCCGCCCCCCCTTCTTAGATTCGCTTTGCTCTGTTGAAGCGTATGGCTCTGGTGGGTCATCTGATTTGAAGGACCCCGTTAAATTCATTTTCTGTTATGTTTTGGAAAGTGACCGTCCCATGGACTGATGGAAGAATTGTTACTGTTGTTACTTGATGCATATTGTTTACTGCATGCATATTGTCGATGGTTTTGTTTCGCACAGACACGAGACTTCGCAGCTCGGAATCGAATGAATCTTTTGTTCGAGAACAAACGGATTGTTCCCTTAGATGTCCATCGATATCCCCACTAGCACGCGTTTATTAGATGTGCCGCGGCGGTTGCCGCGTATGTGTTTTTCTGAGAATTCGGCGAAAAAAGCGTAGGGATATCGATGGTACATTGGGCACGTCAATGTTGCGCTTTGGCTGCCTAACGCTTTGTATCGCGAAGCCGAAGGGAAGTTCCATGGTGGGTAACGCTACAAGTTAATTTACAACTCTCGTCGCCACGGTTCCAACGCTCTCTTTCACGCTTACCACACTCTTTGACTTCTCAACTCACGATTGATAATTCATCTTTCTCCCTTAAAACGTTGACGCCGGCATGCACCACCGGTGGCTCACACGCGACTGTCCCGTGAAACGGCATTCGGCGCCGTCTCACAGAGAAATCCCTGAATATCGGCGTCGGTGTTACGTAAAATAACAAGAAAAATAAAAAAAAAATTTAAGATAAAAATGAAAAAAAAAAAAAAAAAGAAAAAAGAAAAAAAAAAGATACTTTACTTTTTTCCTAACACTTAGTTTACAATTTACTTGCGAGCTGTAGGCGTGACTTTTCACGACTGAAGCTCTTACAATTTTGACTTTTAACCGGATCCTTTGTCCTCAATAATCCCCACTATCCTTAAGTTTGTTAGGCGTCCGCGACCGTTGCCACGCACGCTACTTCTCCAACATTCGGCGGAAGGACCGTTGGGATATTGATGGCTCATCAGACGCTTCGACGATATACATTGTCGCCGAGTGCCGTCACATCTTTATCTCCCTCATCAGTCCATCGGATTTAACTCCTTAGCCTACACGCTATCTGCCGATCGCGCGAGCCATAGTAAGCAAGAAGTTCGGTCGCGCGCCGTGTAGTACACAAATAGTGTTTTTAAGACGTCTGGGGCGTAATCATTATCAATTGATCAGTTAACAAAAACAATTTATTATTTCAAAGTGGATAATGAATCACTAGCAATTTGTAAATTATCACGAGTCAGACACGTGGTTTCCGTCTATGGCACAGATTCTTTACTACGAGTCTGACACGTGGTTTTCGCTTATGGCACAAATCCCTTACAACGAGTCTCCCTCGACGTTATAGGCTAAGGGGTTAAAAGTGTGCCGGTCGTGACACACACCAGCGTCAATGTGTCAAGCATCCCTTTATCTTTCATCCGTGGCCATGGTCACGTAGACCTTTTTTCGCCTAACTATTCGACTAAAGGACCGACGACCATTGATGGGTCGTCTGTTGGCACTTAGGCTTTCTTGCAACAATATTGTCTATGGTTCACCCGATATTTCTTAGACCAATTTGTCCACTATACTACAATTCGATGATAATTCTTCAATTGTGCAATCTTATAATTGTGCTATTTGAATGAAGGAAGTATAATTAGAAAAACTAAGAACTCTGTGATCTCAGAAGTATTAAAAAAGTGAAAGAATGGAATGTACGCGTGTATTGAATATGACTTCATTTTATATATCGTCGATAATGGATAGAGAAATCGAATTACAGATATGGATATTAAATATTAGGAAAAAAGGAAACCGGTTCGATTCGCACGCTACATAAATATACAAGCTTTCGTGGTGATCAAATGTTCGAGGTTAATACAATTCCAGTACTTAATACCACGACTCGTGTAATTTTCTACGAAGTAGTGTTCCTCCATTTAACTTCCAAGAACATCGAGAATTGCTACGATATTCCGACAGAATAATTTAATCAATGTAAATAAAATATAGAAAATTGTTTTATTTTGTTCCACTTCTTACTCTTGACATCGACATTTGTGAATACGTCGTGTAATATTAAAGTAGATCGCGCATATCGCGCTATTCCATTTGCATAGCAAAAGAAAAGGTGGTAATAACCATCACTATATGTTTAGAATATTTCCATTCGTAGTATAACTGTCTAATATTTCAACATCCTTTATATCGAATATTTAAATTTCATAATGTAAAATTAATAAACTGAACGTATTCTTTCTCCCGTCACATTTTTCTATATTTTTGACGAATTTATTTTACGGTTTTTATTAATCGGTTCTCGCACAGCGAACGTTAAATCAATTCTGATTCATGCAAATGTTGTCACGTTTATTATTTTCTAATCGTAAATCGTATTTACGTATTATTAACTATATCAACCTTACACGAACGAATTTTTGTTATGACATACAAGTTGAAAGCTTTTTCAATGAAATAAAATATTTCACGTTCATGGTGACAATGAACCCTCTAGCTGTCGCTAGGCGGCAATACACGAATGTTCATTGGAGAAAAATATCGAACGATTAGAACCAGTTGCGTTCTTTGAACCGTTGACAAGAATTTCCATGAATTTGGATGAAAATTCTCGATTTCTCGATTAACGATCCTACCTAATCACGATTATATTGGAGACACGCAATACAACGTACACGATTATCGCACGAGTGCTCGCACTATATTTCTCTTCAGACCTCAAAGAAAAACGAGTGTAGCGAGCGTAGAGGAACGTGATCGAGATACCCGATGTTCCGGTCACCGGCGAAAAATGTGATGTGCGAAAAACGTATCAAAAACGAAACTGGCCGATGTTATACGGAGGATTTTATCTATACATATTAAACGTGCACGATCTATATATATATATATATTATAAATAGGCTCGATCGATCGCGATAAGATTATATTTTTATATGTACATATGGCGTTCCTTCTTGTTATCTTATTAAATTATATCGATGAAGCGGTAGATAGAAACGAACACACTGCGATCGAATAGCGTGTCCAATTCGAAATAAGATGAAGATGGTGATCGATTATGGCGTGAACATGAAGTACTGGCGAAACGAACGAATTACTTTACTCGATAAATATTTCATAAGAATCGAAAGCAGGTTGGGAGCACTGATTTTATAATATCTAGTCATCGAACGCTGTTGGACACGATCGTCTAACGTTTCGTAATATCTTATTTCGTGAGGAAAGCAGACTTATTGTCAACTGAATGAATCGGTAGCTTCGATGAGTCTCTTGTATATCTGACTGCGTTGTAATTGTATGAAACTGTGCGACGATTTTGAAGGAAAATTTTTATCAGAAATATCTCATTTGTTAGCGACGAAACGTTCGATCGAACGTTTAATCACGAGGGCACGTCGTTTCTGCGTCTTTCGTTGAAATTCGCCGACAAAGGAGCGCTTTTGACGAAATTTAATCTCGTTACATGATCCTCGCTGGTGATCCATCATGGAAGAAAACAAACAAAAAAAAAGACAGAGAGAAAATACACGTTTGGGATAACGAGATTTCCGGTGGTGCCGTAGATCCTCCGAACATGCGCGATTAAATCTTGCTCGATTTTGGAGGTGACGTTTATTTGGTTCACATGGTAAATTCGTATGGCATTTTTCACACACGAGGATCATCCATCTCGCGCGTATTCGGATAAAAATGCTCGACCAGGAACGGAACAATTTCACGTGCGATGCAAACGACATTGAAGATCGAAAATGGCTCTAGCTCTTTCTCATTAGATATACCAGATGTAATTCCATTTTGATGGACTGTTGCACGTGTGAAATTGACCGAGTGTGTTTGCGCATCGAGTAAATTACAGAAATTTCTATCTAATTGCTATTGCTTCTATATAAATGTTACGATATAGCGACGACAAATGTATACACACTATGATCGTCGGGTTAGATAAATCGATCCTGTCCAACAATTTCCAATACAATTCGACACAATGTTCGATTGTAACGTAAAAAGAGATCTACCACCGTATTGTACCGTAGAACATGCATGCGTTAAATAGGCTGGCATTAAGAGAACAGGGCAGTGGTGGTGGTCCAAGCGAGTTTCGGGGCTTGTCACGCTCGTAATGAGATTATGTTTGCAATGCGGCAACACGATGCGACAGGAAATGTTACGCGTGGTCCGACATCGCCGAGAACCGTAGGAACTGTGTCACGGAGCTGAACAGAATTTCATTTCATGCCGGACGATGAGTATATTGTAATAATTCGGGATTCATAATGCGATCTGACCAGGGGAATTATGTTTCAACGGCTGTACAGATAGTCCGTGGTCGCTCATACTTGATCGTTTCGGTGTTATAGGCGTGAAATTTCAACTTAGAGTACCTACACGCTATGCCAAAAGTCTTAGACTATCCGCGCTATAATGTGTAATAAATCCGTGTAATAATATTATAATCGTAACCGAATACACTTCCAGGAAACATTTTCCTATGTTGATTGTATCATGGAAATGACGTTTGAGGTATTTTTTGTTGCTGTTACCTGCACATCATCTTTCTTAATTTATTAATTTGTTAATCCTATAAGAGGAATAAATTCAGAAATGGAGATTGATTTTGTAAAACAGTAGGTAGCGAAGTTGTAATAAAAAGAAGTATGTTAAGAAATTACTCGGCAAATTAAAAATATCTATTGTTATACCAAACTAGAGAAGCTTTCTGGAAATATTCGTTATTTTAAATGAATAATTATTTCTTAAAATAATTACTCAAATACTACATAGATTATAATATAAGCAACACATTAAGTATTCTTGTATAGATTCCTGAAAAGAAAATTCTGCTTAGTAGACGATCTAAGACTTTTGCACAATGCTATATAATATCACAGTCAGTCTTTAATAAATCGGAATAAATATTAAGATGAAAATACGTCTTAACGTATAAGTTTTAAAGGAATTAAAGGTAAACCGCGATGTCTCTCGGAATTGAGAACAAGTAGAATACACCTGCCACTAGCCAATCATTCTATCGAGATGTATTCACCCCTGTAAACTAATTCCAATTAAAATTTATTTTCACGATGAATAAACCAATAGAAATTACTATAAAGCGTTTTGCATAATATACTATACATGCATATATCTCATCTCATATGAAGAATTAAAAAGTGCTGGCTAAGGAGTTGAATATTGAAGATCATGTGTGTAATTAATCAGAAAGGAAAGTAGAAACTAATGTACTCGAGGCAAATTTTGTCTCGATAAGGATACTGATCTCAACTATTGAATCACGGATATAGCAAAATTCCGCGAGGAAGTGAGAAAACATAACAGTAGGATGCATGCGTCAGGATTTCGTAAAATTGTACTGTCAACGTCGTGTCACGGTCGCAGCCTGTCTGGCAACCTACAATTTGCGAAAAATACAGATCCTCTGCACAGTCAGTTTATAAAATATGTCAGATTTTCACCATTTGTTGTAGTAGCGAACGAGTCACGTGGTTAAACATACATCATTCTAATTTCTTCTACCCTAATTCAGATACAATTTAGAACACTCCATTCATCCGAACCACCTTTGTTGGAAATTTCAGTTAGTGGGGCTAATTAATCGAAGTTCTATAAACTGAAGTGAATTCACATTCGCTGACCAGGATGTGAATTACTATTATTTGAATGACAAATCGTAGGTAATGTAGAGAATTAGTGAACTTCTATTACATATGCTATTTAATATAATTAGTAATTACGTAATGTTCCGAGGATTCGGATAAATGAAGGTATGCAACATGTAACTATGTATGCAACATGTAACAGGAAATAGTTATTCACGAAATAGTTATTTCTTCTTATCTACAAAATTCTATTATACATATTTCTGCAATTTCTCAAATTTTTTCTATTAAACACTTATTTTCAAATGCTGAATCTTCAAAAATACAATTTTCCACGATTGTTTAATTAATTCACCATAACTTCAAAATTCCTTTCGCCTACCTCTATTGCAATTTCTTATTCCATATATTATCCTTTAACACTTTGACTGCCTCGTCGAAATCACACGTTTCGCTCAGGACGCCACGGGAGTATTTTTATTATTCAAAGCATATAATGGCAAAATAATAATAAATTGATGATGTAAAACAACATTCTTCCCCAATGGACTGTTTATCTTATTGGTGGTCACGGGTGACCACCGTGGCACCTTGGTAACTGTTGATGGCGACATATTATAACAAGGCTTGGTTTATTTCAACAAATCATTCGCATTTGCTATTTCATCGTAAGCAAAACGTGCAGAATATATTGTTGAAACGTGTAGAAGATATTAGTAAAGAGTATTTGCTCATTCTATATATAATAGTAAGATGGAGAAACAGGCATGAAATTTTTATGATTTCGATAAAATATTCGGCTGAAATAGTAGAGGTCCGCAACAAAAATTATGTTTGTGATAAACCAATGGTAGTGGTAGATTACAACAGAGGAAACTGTGCTGCAGATTTATCGGATCAAATGATAGCATATTCTACACCACATAGAAGAACCCTCAAGTGGCATATAAAATTAGCTTTAGAGTTATTGTTAAGTAAATCAATTTCAAACGTGATGATACTCTATAAACAAGCAACAAAAACAAAAATCAAGGTATCAGATTTTAGAATGGCACTCGCAATGCACCTTACACAGTGCCATTCACCAGAGCCGTTAAATATACTTGTTCGACAAAGATTGCGACACGAAATGCAGAAGAAAAAAGGGCAAGCGTACCTGGCACGAAAATTTTGCATAGAGTGCTATAAAAAAAAATGTTAAACAGTCAGGATCAAAAATTGCTAAAAATCGGACTAAAAAGGTGACCACCTATTGTCCAGATTGTATTGATGAGCCACATTTATGTTTAAAGTGTTTTAACACAGTGCACCGTTAGATGCAAGATGTGTTCTCATTTTTTTTTTATTGATGTTCTAATAAAAATGTTTAATTGTTCAATGGGGCACTTTTTATTTCAAAATATCTTCTATTTATCGGTTATATTCAAAATGCCCTAACTATCAATTCTCCATCCAATTTTTACAATTGTAAGAAGTTGAAGCGCTCCGGTCACCAATGACCAACGTGGCAGTCAAAGTGTTAATTCCTCTTTGTAAACAAATTAGCTTCCTTATTCGTGGCCGAAAAGTCGTGTCTAAGATAACTAGTTCGGCGTATTATCGAAAATCAAATTCGCCTTATTGTTAGAATCGAATCGAAGTTGAAGAACTTCAATCGGTTTTACGCGCGAATACGTGAACAAACTTGGTATTCGCAATAATACGACAGATCTGGCTAGTCTGAGAGCACCTTTTGGTCAGATGCAATTGCACATTCTTCCCACGGCCGCGCGGCTCCGCGTGCTGATCTTCCAGCTACCGAGCTGCATTCCCCGAATGCGTTCCCCTAACTATATGGCGAGAATTTGGTCGCTATCAGGCCACCAATTTCTCGGCCCGCCAAGTGTCAGAACGCTCTACGAGTTCCCGTTTAACTACAGCTAGAGATAATTGGAAACTTTTTGTAATACGTGACTCTTAACCCTTAGAGTGCTGAATACTCCAGGCCCAAGTCATCCGTAGGGACGGCGCGCTGCCGGCACTGACGATCGCTGTGGACTGAATACTTTTTCGCTAGACTGAACTCTGTTGATGGAATATTCAAAGCACAAATCGTAATAAGTTATAGTAATTCTTTTGCACGAGATTAATTGATTCAAGAGCGTTATTTTGTAGTATTAATTATTTAGTATAAACATTGAAATTTACAATAAACTAGAATTTGGGTAATAAACTAGAAAACAATAAATTAGAAAACTAAATTTTCTAACTAGATTTTCGTAATGTGCAAATGACAGCGAAAAGGAAATCTTTAATTTATCGATTACTGGTCGTATTTTTGCTAAAGGATCGTCACTTATTGTATTATTATCGTTAAAGTGCAACATTTGTAATAATACCATGTATCGATCTCGTGCCATTATTTTACGGAAAATATTGCTTTTTCAACGGTTCGTCCGTAGATCAATATTCTCTCAAAGATAGTTTCTTCGAACGCGGCATTAGCATTGAAATGCATTTATATTTATCTCACACAAACGTAATAGTATTACTTCTGCGTAGGTGCTCGGAAAAATTGACAAACGCAAATATACGTCCTTAGTCCACACCGATGGACTTCGCCAGACGCATATATACGCCCATAGCACTCTAAGGGTTAAGTTGAAATCGGTGACCCGTGAACAAATATCTTTGTTCGGAACGGTATTAGGAAAGATTTTCCAAAGGATCTTCCTGTTTAAAATTTTGAGGAAGATAAGAGAATGGCCTTGATTTTGAAGAAAACGGAGAATCAGATGTTTCAGGTAAAACAATTTGGCTATTTATTTTTCTCCATTTAAAATGAAGTTGAAAAGAATTAAACGAATTTAACTGAAAACTGGCGATGAGATTTATAGCTCCGTTCGGCGATATTTTCACGTCGAAGGTTATATCACGTGGATATTCATGGCGTGTGTGCTGCTTAAACTTGTATCGCAAAGGCGGCTATTGTACGCTGGGAACCAGACGTTTCCAACAATGGGAACGAAAATGATATCGCTTGCTAAATTAAACCGATGTACCGAAGAACGTTACAAGCACGATATTGTAGCCCTGTTTCTAATTTATCCGAATGTATTAGCTCCAACACTGACGTGTTCGGATGCTTAATTAACAACTCCAGTGTTACATTGTTCGTATCGTTGTTTGTTGTGTATCAAAGGCATTGTTCAATATGTATTTCATTGTATAGAAACTGAAGTTGTACCATAATGTATTACACACTTTTCTCGAATAAGTTTTCGTGTCTACACGATCCACTCAATGTAGAATTATCGATAAATCGAATGTGAATATAAATCGAATTAACACTATGATGACCAGTGACGTTACAGTTGCGTCATGTGCGAGTATGTTAACTATCTTAGTTTATAATTATCATTTCTGAATTTTGCAAAATTTACAGAATTAACACATTTTTTTTTGCAACCTATCTCAATTTTAATATTCCGAAATAGTTTATTAATTTTTAACAGAAACGCCAGTCAGTAATGACAATTACATTCGAAACAATAGTTCGACTAATAAGTCAAACACAACATCGTAGCGTTAATTTTAATGTTAATTCGTCGTTATGTCTCTCGTTGCTTATCGTACGTTTTTGGAAGTCTATCTCTGACCTATCTGACTGTACCGGAACACCTATATGATAAAATCGAATTTAGTAGCCGTTTCGCGAGATTCTTGTTCAATAACAAATCAAAGACGGACCATCCTCCGCTCCGCGTGCAATGAACAGAAAGGAAATTTGAGCGCACGGTGCTCCCGCCTGCCGATACATTCCAGATGAACGAAAGAATGTGTTAAAGCGACGAAAGACAGAAAGAAAAGATTACCACTATGAACTAGCGAGATAAGTTGTATAGCTGTTTATATATAAAACCGTACTACGAATACGATAAGTTACGTAAAATACCTTAAAAGTCCTTAAAACTTATTTATCGACATCACCGCTGTAAGGTACGTTTAAACTCGACGTAAACGTAAATTCGACGCGTCCAGGCCTGCACGCGTGCATTCTTAGGAGAGTGAGCAGAGTGAAAAAGGCAAAGAGGCGGAAGTGCGAAGAAGAGCGAAGAAATTGGCGGAAGAAAGGCGAGAAAAGAAAGACGAAAGAACGAGAATAAATTACGAGAACGGCTGGACGCGTCCGCTCGCGAAGCTGTATATGTAAAGCAATTGTGAGTTATTAAATAAACGAATTGAAAGCACCATTCTGGCCGCCATTCCCTCGGGGACACGGACCGTTTCAGTGGATCGGGGCAAAAATAATTTCGCGCTGGCTTGATATCATTACTGCGGGAACAATTACGAGGTTTGGGGCGAGAGAGAGAGAGAGAGAGAGAGAGAGAGAGGGAGGGAGAGAGGGAGAGGGAGAGGGTAGAAGATAGAAGATCGAAAAAGGAGAAAAAGTGCTTCTGACCGAAAATTGTTTTGTTCGTCAAGCTCGAAACGACGAGTCGTTACGTTGGCTTCTAACTGGCGAAAGAAGCACTTCGTTCTCATTTCTTTCAATTTTTCTCTGATCTTCCATGTGGACGTTTAACGCGACTACGATTTATCTAGGGCTATCCAAATTCTTGTTTCTGCAGATGGTGACGTACGCTCATGGGATATTAAATATCGTTATCGAGGATAGTTTGGGTAAGTATGTAATTAAAATTGAAAGATTTGTACGGTGAAACTCGAAAGGAAATAATAGATATTCTGGCCTTCGAATTAGGACCGGTCGAAACTTTCAATATCATTTTCATTTTTTACTTAAT
The DNA here is from genome assembly GCA_014737535.1 of Bombus cullumanus. Taxonomy (NCBI): domain Eukaryota; kingdom Metazoa; phylum Arthropoda; class Insecta; order Hymenoptera; family Apidae; genus Bombus; species Bombus cullumanus. The sequence continues at coordinate 4,572,867 of JACXIX010000023.1, read as the reverse complement.
AAAATTGGGACCAAACTTTATCACAACAGAGTTTTTTTTATATAATATCATCAAAAATTTGTCTTAATGACTCTTGTGTTTCTCTTATTTTATTAAACATCACGAACTTTCTTGTCACTTGACACTATTTTTCGATAAAGGGAACAAACTCTAATTTCAATTTTCTGGGAAGCTAAGCCGAGAATGAAACAGTTTTATTCTATATACTATTTTTATTTTTCCACAAGGAATCACATCGTGCCCACTTTTACTTACTATTCAGTTGGATCATGCATATATGACTATCTACAGTACTGCACTGTATTGCATTGTATTTAATAGATAATAATCTTAGAAGCCGATTTGTCACTCTTAATATAGCGTTGTAGTTAGAAAAAAATATTTTCATGTGATCTTGTAATTCTGTAATATTAGAAGCCAATTTGTCACTCCTAGCATAGCGTTGTAGTTAGAAAAAAATATTTTCACGTGATTTTGTAATTCTGTTATGAAAAATGCTCCGTTTTTAAGGAATCAGATACAGGCTCTTTAACACGTTGCCTGCCATGGAGGTCACCGGTGACCGGCACTCGTTTGGCTATAGCGCCGTGGGGACCACCGGTGACCGGCGACGCAGCAGATATTAAAAGTACATAGTTATAGTAAATTTGGATACTGATAATATTTTTACTAATTCCATTGTTACTATAATGGTTTGAAAAAATTAAGGGGGTATTCTGGTCTAGAGGCATGAATTTCGGGCGATTTTTGAAGCTCTGTACAAGCGAAACAAAAAATATTTTTGCTATCCTTCTTTTTAGCATTTGTTTATTGATATTTCGAGATTACGTAAAAAATTCACTGAAAAAAAACTCAATATTTGAAAAGTTATGAGCTGGTAAAGTGGGTGCTGCCAAAAAAATGGGGTGTCGTGGCGTGCATGATATCAACCCTTCTGGTCATCTGAAACAAAAAATGCGAACGGATTCTTAATTAATATGGATGCCACTAGCGTCTGAACCTTCGAAAAGTCAATACAACATTTTTTCACAAAATGAAGGCCGTTTGAAAAAAAATTTCTTATTTCGCACGTTTTTTTGAAAATTCCGAACGTTTAAAAAATAGTAATATTAAAGATTTTGAGCTGAGCGTGGTCCGGACGATAGAGGAGTATATAAGGAATATACAGACCAAATTTCAAATAAATCGGTTCATTAGAACTTGAGATATCGTGCACGCCAACTCGAAAAAAGTAGTTTCGAGAAAAACGCGTTTAAAGTTTTGAGACAAGTTTCCGGCAATTTTACTCATAGAATGGTACAGCATACTTACATATTTTTAATCGGCGATTCCTGCTCCATACAAGAACACCTTTCTTACATGTAGAACACAGAATTAACGATGAAAGAGAAAAATTCTAAAATACAATAGCCGTAATTGTTATTAATTAAAACTGTTCATTTGTTCCGGTCGGACCGGAGCAGATGTCGCGCCACAAAAATGGCTGTAACTCATAAAACAATTGAAATTTTGAAAAATCCTTTTAAGGGCATATTCTTGAATGTCTAAACTTTGGAAATATGAAAAAAAAATTTCCGATTTTTTCAAATTTGTAGAGTAGAATACCCCTTTAATGCAATATAGAACATACAAGCACGATTTTATAACTCATTTTATTTGCCGCAAACAATATTTCAACATAATATGCATCGCATGATGAAAAGTTCATGTCGGCGCCTTGTGCAAACCATGGAAAATTCGTCTGGCAGTCAACGTGTTAAGAGAAGAATTCTTCAGAGTAATCTATAAAAGAACTGTATAAGAAATATCAAAGCTCAGACGGCTGAATTTTAGGACAGCAGACGGTCGACGTGTTACTTTAGAGTGCATTTATTTAAGTGTATTTGATTAACATAGCTAGCAGATAATCACGATAAAGCGCCATTCTACGACGGCAGGAAACTACCTGCGGATTCATCATAGAACTCCATGCACATTCAACAACTGTGCAAACTGTGCCGAGTGGACGAGGAAATGATATATATTCCCCGACGGAGTAGTAGTTAATGAATCAAATAGAAGAAGAGATTCGGAAGGTGAGTATTGTCCGACGAAATCTTCGACCATTCCACCCCTCTCTTTCTCATTCCGTCGTCTGTTTTACGATGTCATAAAATTCTATTAACACGAACTACCACACCAGTCAAATTGACTGGTTTTACCATTTTATTTTAAAATTCCTACTTCGTGTTATATTTTTTCCGCAATGACTTTCGTGACGATAACTAAAAGAATAATATAATGAATTTTATTTTGTTTCTTATGTATTCAAACTGAAAATAATTTTGTATCAAGGCTACTTATACCAATACCAGTCAAAGTGTAAAAGGATTCTGCAATCTGTTTATCGAACTCCAATTAACCAGTTTCCTCGTTTTGTACAACTTCTCACACGTTTTTTTAAATTTTTACTGCGTATCATTCGATATGATGATATCAGTTATCAGGAAAATTTTGGATCGATCGCTAGATGCTAACACAAGAAATACTATATCAGTCAAAATGACTGGTTCTACAATTTTATGAATGTGTCAACCCTCCTTTAGGTCGATTATAGTCCCAGATGGATTAATGATACCAAAAACGTACTACATAACATGGAATTCCTTCCGTAAGAAAAATAATAAATCAATAAATATAAAAATATTCTATTTTACGTATTTTTTAAAAGCCAGTCATTTTGACTGGTTTTGGTAGAAATAGCTTCGTGTTAACTATCGGTAGTTCTAGTGTTAATTTCGAGTTAGTAAAATTTTCCAGATAAACTCGTATATCAGCTGATAATCTTGATGCAAGATCTCGTTTAATATGCTGTACGTTAAACTCTTTATTATCAACGCAATAATTATCGTAACGATTCATTATGATGATAATACGATTTAATACGAGATTGTTAATATCAATGTCCTCTACCATGAGAATGTTAATATCAATGATATAACTGGAAGAACATCGTTTATTTCGAATTATCATCAATAATCATGTACCTACACCGAATATAGTCTGATTACCCTTGGTAGATATTATTTATTGTTTGATCGATAGTCTATGAGAAAGATCGAAGAGATTTAGTTGAGACAAGAGCGGAAAAATGGGCCGAGTCATCGCTATTCAGAATCAAGATAATCGTTACCGGGATAATCCGATTATAACACGCTGCTGCAATTCACAGACGATATAAAAGAAAGTGATGAATGACCGGGCATGCCAACCACCCCAAGACATCGAATTAATCGTTTTAACGCAGACATGCGTATTACTAATTCGATGAGATTAATTGCACGAGCTTGATAATTTTAAACCAGGATTTCAATTTGCCGCACGATTAAATCTCAATTCGATCATCCTCGAGCGCAAAGCTGCAGATTAACATTTTGTTTTTCATCTTGTTTCGGTTGTTAATATTTTCCATCTAAATATGATCTTGCAGGCGAAAATTGAATATTGGAAATTTATAAGGCTTAAAAGTTGTTATACATCGTACGAGATATCAAGGAAACTGAAAAGAGAAAAATATTATTAAAAATGTAAATGAGAAACTTTTGTTTGCGCTTTTTATATTACTACCAGTACATACCACGCTTGTAATTATTCTCGCTTCTCCCTCCCTTTTGTTTTTAAGGAACAGACTGCTTCCTTTAACACTTCGACTGCCACGTCGAAATCACATGTTTAGCTCAGGACGCCACGGGAGTATTTTTATTATTCAAAGCATATAATGGCAAAATAATAATAAATTGATGATGTGAAACAACATTCTTCCCCAATGGACTGTTTATCTTATTGGTGGTCACGGGTGACCACCGTGGCACCTTGGTAACAGTTGATGGTGACATATTATAACAAGGCTTCGTTTATTTCAACAAACCATTCGCATTCGTTATTTCCTCGTAAGCAAAACGTCCAGAATATATTGATGAAACGTGTAGAAGATATTAATAAATAGTATTTGCTCATAATAGTAAGGTGGAGAGACAAGCGCGACATTTTTATGATTTCGACGAAACATTCGGCTGAAAGGGTAGAGGTCCGCAAAAGAATGATGTTTGTGATAAACCAATGGTAGTGGTAGATCACAACAGAGGAAACTGTGCTGTAGATTTATCGGATCAAATGATAGCATATTCTACACCACATGGAGGAACTCTCAAGTGGCATATAAAATTAGCTTTAGAGTTATTGTTAAGTACAATCAATTTCAAACGCGATGATATTCTATAAACAAGCAACGAAAACAAAAATCAAGGTATCAGATTTTAGAATGGCACTCGCAATGCACCTTACACAGTGCCATTCATCAGAGCCGTCAAATATACTTATTCGACAAAGATTGCGACACGAAATACAGAAAAAAGGGCAAGCGTACCTGGCACGAACATTTTGCAGAGAGTGCTATAAAAACATGTGAAACAGTCAGGATCAACAATTGCTAAAAATCGGATCAAAAAGGTGAACACCTATTGTCCAGATTGTATCGATCAGCCACATTTATGTTTACAGTGTTTTAACACAGTGCACCGTTAGATGCAAGATGTGTTCTCATTTTTTTTTTATTGATGTTCTAATAAAAATGTTTAATTGCTCAATGGGGCACTTTTTATTTCATAATATTTTCTATTTATCGGTTATATTCAAAATGCCCTAACTGTCAATTTTCCATCCAATTTTTACAATTGTAAGAAGTTCAAGCTGGTCAAGTCTGGTCACCAATGACCTGTGGCGTCACAGGAGAAACCGTAGCCGGTCATATATGACCAACGTGGATAACCGCAAACAAATCTGTGGAATTGGGAGCAAGTGGAATGCATCTGCCACTGGTCAGACATAGAGGCATTCTACGGAAACCTACTTGGCCTCTGTAAAATTGTTCAAGCAAGAATTCAGTTTCACGATTAATGAACTGTTAATGGGAATTATTGCGCCGTGGCAATTATTCCAGGTAGCGGCTGGTTATTCCAATGAAAAGTGCGAACTACCTTGGTCAATAAAATACACGTAATGGAGAAAAATTTAACGAAGCCAAAAACGAGCACTGGAAACTCGCGGTGTCTGTCCGCGAATAAAAATAAAGAGGACCAAACGGTCGGTTGAAACGCGTAATGGCATTATATCGACTTCATTTAAATTCCGGGACGGGCTACCAAGAATATAAAGAAACAAAGGCAGAGAAATGTGACTGCTAAAATGAAATCTGCCGCGTTCAATGTAATGTTTACTTGCTTTTTTTTTTTATCTTTTTTCCTTTTTCTTCTTCCTTTTTTCACTTTCTTTTTTTAACGACTGTTGCATCACTTTAAGTTATAAAAAATTGTACCACTCATTCAGGGAACCTCGATTAATAAAACGTTACGATAATTCGACATCACGGAATGATACACGAAGAAAATTTTTTTTCGAGGCAATTAAAAATTATCTCGATAAATGCAAATGGAAAATATCAGCTCACGAAAGTATTTAAGCTTTTACCATAGGAAACATTTATGTCCTCATTATACCTGTTATATAAAACATCTTCGTATCACATCGGCGCTGAAACGAGAGACGAATTTCTTGATTATATGTATTTTCATTAATATTATTGATTATAAAATTTGAAAACAACCTAAAAATGTATATAGAAGTTACAAGATGTTTACTGTAAACATACTGCAAACATTTTAATAAAAAATTAGTATCCACCGTGAATAAACATATTTAGCAAATAATATGTGTTAAATCTACTCCCAATGAATATTGAAATTGATTAATATAATATAATAATTGATTAATATAATTGACTGTTCACTTATTTCTAACTTACACTAAATATCTTACATCTTCTATCTATATTTCCAAATTTGTTTCTGATCTTACCAATATGATTATGATAGTCGAGTCTCATTGCAGGGCACTAAAATTTCAAGATGTTCCATAGAATATCTACACGTATACCTACACTAAATATTTTACACCTAATATTTTCATGAGCTAGTCTAGGAAATAGCAAGAATTTCAGATTCTTTTCAAGACTCCTCGAACGACTTGGTCCGCGTACGTGAAAAGTTTATGGCGATCGGCAGCGAATCTCCACGATTTTCTCGCCGGTCCGTGATTCCGAGTCATTCAGCGAGAAGATAAACTGCCAATCGATGTGTTCTGTTCGTTGAAGGATTTACACCCGCATGGAACGTTTCTTTTTTCATCGATATCGACGCCTGATTCGAGTGTTTGTCCGGTGAGAACTGATTTGTCCAACAACGATCGATCGTACCGAACGCTCTTGTTAAATCAAGTCGTCGTCACTGTGATATTTTGTTCATTTTCCCGCGTCCTGCAATTTGTTACAACATAAATAACCGTTCAAAAGGCAATCCGTAATCTACGAAAGCAGAGAACTTTGACGCGTTTCGAGCTCATCAATTTTAGTTTCGAAAGTATGTCGAGTAGTGAACATTTTTATGTATTTCTCAGAGTTACGACACAGCGCATCTCTTTACATTACGTTCGACGGAATTACATGGGAAACACGCCAAGCTTCCAGAGTACTGTTATTTCGCTGTAACGCGACTAATTCCGGGAGAACATCATAAAAAGGATATACTACGTCAAACGATGCAGTCGTTTCGAATTAAAAAGCTTCGTACGTATCTTTATTATAGTTCGCTCGTTACGTTTTTTAAAGCAATTGTTGTGAAATAAATAACAAAAGACAAAGTAGTATATACGTAGCAGCAAAAAGTTACGATGACTATTTTAATCCTATGGTAAAAGTGATCAGGACGAATATAAAAATTCTAATAAGATTAGAAATATAAAATAACCGAAAAAGGAAAGGAATCTATGTATTGTTTCAATGTAGGAACGAATGATAAATTTTCAGTTTTATTATAAGTTTCTATAGAGATTTATTTATTATATTTTATAACTTTATTTTAAGTAATTACTATCGTATTTTATATTTCGTATAAATATTTTGGTATTTCTGTCATCAGAGATATAAAATTTGCATTTTCTGCTGTTTCCAAATTACACTCACACTCTTTCAAGCCAAACATCTTCAAAAATATTCATTTAATACTGTCTTTTCCAGGCATCTATTTCACGACAAACGACACCAAACCATAGGAAGTTTCAGTTTACGGGAAATAAACACGCGAGATGAGATGCGCGGATATGTTTAATCCCACCTTTCAATTTAAACGAACCATTTCTACCGACTTAGCGCCACCATTTTTCTCATGAAAAGAGAAAAACCTGGAGAAGAAGCAGAAACAATCGAGCGATTCGTTCAAATTACAGTTTTCCCCTAGACGGAATTCCCTAGACAGATTTCCGTCCACGGAAAGGTCGTCTCTCCGTTTACCCTGGGAACGTAAAATTAACCGCAACTTTTTCACTGGGGAAATTGGAAAATACGTACGAAGTGGGAAAATGAGCTGGTTAGCTGATTCTTTTCAGCGTGCTGTTCTCTTTCTGGTCGTTTGTTTTCTTGAGTGGAGTCGAGATTTTAATGGGAAAAGTTGCGGCTGGTGTTAAAAAAAAAAAAATGTCAGTGGGGGGAGGGGAGAGAAAATCGGGCCACGATCTCGCGGTTAACATTTTCAGAATTTAAATAAGTACAAACGGAAGGTAATCCAGTCTTGATCCGCGTAACGGGCACGTTTTGCCCGTGGTGTTCGTGGAACACAGGAACGTGTCCGGGTCACTCGGTACCCTGGACAGTTGCACAATCTCGTGGGATCAATGAATTTCCTGCTTTAAAACCTCGGTCACCCGACCAAGATTTTATTCCGCTTATCCAACGAGCAATGTACCCGGAACGCTGCCTTTCCGTGGCTCGTTCAATGTTATCTGGAGTGAAATTCAGGAAAAGTTCAAGAAAGTTAAAGAATAGAGTAACGTTGAGATTGCATCTCGATTTCTGTAAAAGTAACCAATTTGAGGAAGATTTAGGTTAAATAGGCAGACACTCTACAACTTTTTTCTTATATCGACGAATTTATTTTCTAGCCCCCTATTTCCAATAGATTAGAATTTATTTTAGATAGTTTTTATTATATTTATGGGAAACCTAAAGGTGTAGAAATATATGAAATATATACAGGGTGGTTGGTAACTGGTGGTAAGCGGAAAGGGGGTGATTCTACGCGAAAAAAGAAGTCGAAAATATAGAATAAAAATGTAAAAAAATCTTTTTTTTTTCGTTTTTCTACAGTGAGATCCGTTACAACGAGACGTGATAAAGTGCACGCGTATTGAGCGAAAATTCAAAGTCGATTTTCTCGAAAACAAAGCCTCAAACGAAAAATTTTTATTCTATATTTTCGACTTCTTTTTTCACGTAGAATCACCCCCTTTCCGCTTGTACCACCAGTTACCAACCACCCTGTATATTCAAAATTAATATTGAAATATTAATTGATCCAATGTTTCGAAAAGTGTTCCCATAAGTAATTATTAAATAATTTAAAAAATCTAAAGATACACATATCAGAATTTTTTGATAAAAAGACAAGAGAATTTGGAGTTACGGTATTAGGTAAATAAATCGTTGCATTTTCTTACAAGAGATAACAGAACGAAATTAATACATGCATGCATGAAAGTACTCGTCCTTGGCACTGTTTTAAATACCAAATCCGAGCCACTATAGTGAGCTACAGACTTGTTTTCGCAATTAGTACAAACATGAAAATGTAACGTTTTTATCGTTAACACGTATATTATTTTTATCACATTGTTTATACATATTAGGTTGTCCGGAAAGTCTTTCCTTCGCAAACGTGTTTTTTACAACAGTGCACCTCCATACAAACGTGAAACCAAATCTGTGAAATGTCGCGGTGTTTATCTCAACAGAACAAAACGGATCGTACGTAATTCGACAAAATAATTGTAGTATCTTATTACAATTAGTTTATCATTATTTAATTTAAAATAGACTAAACAGGTGTTGGTTAAACAGGAAACGATGGTTGTTTAACGTGAACTAAATACAATAACGCACTGTAATTAAGACAACCAAACGGTTAATTTACAACGCTCTCTCTCACGCGGACCACACTTTCTACGATTTATTTCTACGATTTATCTACGATGTGTCGTCTCCATGTTATTCTTCTGTCCAGAATCATGCCCAGATATCTGACTGAATCTTTGTTTGCAATTGGAATATTATTTATGGTCACCTGTGGGCAGGATTGTTTTCGCAGCGTGAAGTTTATACGACTGGATTTATTTTCATTTATTTTGAAGCGCCATTTGTGGAATCACTTTTCCACAGAGTCGAGACCTCGCTGGAGAGTTGAGGAGGAATTATTGGGTCTGAGTGGGATGCTAATAAAGCTGTATCAACAGCAAATGTCGCTGTGGTTATCTCTGTTAAAGTTGGTAAATCGGCAGTATAGATGGTGAACAGTAGAGATCCGAGGACACTACCTTGGGGTATGCCAGCTTCTATTGGAAATGTCTACATAATATAAAACAAAAAACGTTGTGCGTCTATTATTTCCTCATAAAACGAACGAAACTTTTCAGAGAACCTAATAATATATTTACGTATACAATTGCAGTGTTAAAAAAGAGAGAACTTATGCGCGAATTATTTCGCAAGCAGATTTTCAAAGGCGTTTAGACATTATTTTCTCCAGAAATTGACTTTTACATCTTTCAAATTTCAATTACACCGTACATCGTTTCATTTCATCATTAATCATCTCTTAAGCAACAATTTTATCGACAGCTCCGCGAATTGCTGGTCGAAAGAATCAACGAGCCGTGACCGAGTGTAAAACGCGATACTGGTTTTAACGGTCATCAAGGCTGTGGAAAAGCGCTTGAACACCAGATATAGTAAAGTGGGAAAATTGAAGTTGACGACAGGAAGGAACGGGAGGCTAGGGAAAACTGTGACGGTGGCGAAAAGCGTCAAGCAGGCTCGAAACTTCGGCCCGTATGACAAAGTTTCAGGGTACGGCCAGTTGCAAAATTTATTCACCGCAGCCCTGCGATCCAGTGTTCCACGAAAATTAATATATTCCGCTTATATAAGTAACGATCTACCCCTTTCCCTTCACCTCGTTCTACATTTCAAATCTGCGTGGATCCGAGACCACATTAATATTAATAATATGTCCAACAATTGCCGCGATCGACATGGATCCGGTATATTACTTTGTAGAAATTTTCTCTCTGTACCTTTTGCTTTAGCATTTTTTTTTTTTTTTAGATTGGTATGTTTAACAAGTTTTTCTCATTTTTATTACGTTTTTTCAAAAAGAGTTTAACTGAATGTAAATTGATGAATCTAATTTTTATATAACTTTTTCAATGGCTAACTTAGTTCATTATCCCAGATTTATATAGGTATAAAAATTATCGATTCTAGAATTAATAAATTTTTTTAATGAAACAATTTCAGTTCCTTTATTTATAGTCTGTTTTAAACTAATTTATATATCGCATTCACGTTAGAATTTTGAACACCTGACACTTCTTCGTATGGTTCAGCCATCGTTTTACGGAGCAGAGATTATATTTACACGCAAACACGAGACTTTTACAAAGTTTAATGAATAATGAGTTTAACGAATAATAAGATTAACAGTTAATATGTTTTACGATTAATAAGTTAACAAACAATAAGATTAACGGTTAATATGTTTAACGAATGAAAAGTTTAACAAATAATAAAATTAATGAATAGCATGTCTTACGAATACTGAGTCTAACGAACAACGAGTTTAGTGAACGCTGTTAACAATGTTCTTGGGTTCAAACGAATCCACGGTCAACGGGATAACTCTTTACTATGCGTAAAATAATTTTACTCGGTATAAACTGCTCGATGTGACACACTCCAAGGTGATCGCACGAATGATCAATTGATAGAAATTTTCCTTGCTGTACAATTGCATTTGTTTGTTACATACTCGTTGGAAGCATCGAGAAAGTTCCAATCGCCGTTGCTAAGCAATTTTTGCCTGGAGTTTGATTATTAATACAACGTGTGTCCTATTATATTGACACCTCCAAGATACAATTCCATGTGATTAGGCCCGTTCTTAAGGCCGTATGCCAGCACAACCACATTTCCAGGAAGAACCATACAACCACTTCGTGACCGTGACTACGTTCGGCGACTAGTTGTCACCTCGAGCTCAATCCCACTATCACAAATCTCGAACAAATGCAATCGGATTGAATGACAACAATTGCTTAATTACAGTTATAATAAAATCCAAGCTAAAGTGTTAGAGGACTTTCCCAAAATTACAAAGGGAAGACTCCGGTTTTCCTTTCATCTCCGACATATATGTCGGGTTGGAATTTACATTAGAATTTACATTAGAATTTAGGGCGCGCAACAATTCTTCATTTGGATTATCCATCGTTTTACAAAGCCGAGATTATATGTACACATATATTCAATATTTTTACAATGTTTAACGAATAATAAATTTAATAAATAATAAGATTATCGAATAATAAGATTAACGAATACTAAGTTTAATGAATAATAAGGTTAACGAATATTAAGTTTAATGAATAATAAGATAACGAATAATAAGATTAATGAACGCTATTAACGATGTTCTTGGGTTCAAACGAATCCACGGTCAACGGGATAACTCTTTACTATGCGTAGAATAATACAGGCACAAAATACGTTTACTGAGACGCTCGGTAAAACTGCTCGATGTGTCACTCTCCAATGCGATCACACGAATAATGGCCTGATGGAAACTTTCCTCGCTGTACGATTGCATTTGTTTGTTACATACTCGTTGGAAGCATCGAGAAAGTTCCAATTGCCGTTGCTAGGCAGTTTCTGCCTGGAGTTTGATTATTAATACAACGTGTGTCCCATTATATTGACACCTCCAAGGTACAATCCCATGTGGCTAGGCCCGTTCTTGAGGCCGTATGTCGCCACAACCACATTTCCAGGGAGAACCATACAACCACTCCACACCTCCGTCAGGCAAAACGTTCATCCCGTGACCGTGGCTACGTTCGGCGACTAGCTGTGTCACCTCGAGCTCAATCCCACTATCACAAATCTCGAACAAATGCAATCGGATTGAATGACAACAATTGCTTACTTACGGCTATGATAGGATCTAGGCTAAAGTATTGGAGGATTTTCCCAAAATTCCAAAGGGAAGGCTCCATTTATCTCCGACATATATATATAATTTATAGATAATTTTTCCACCTTTAATGTGGTTGATAATCGGAGATTAAATGAAATTTAATGTGTGGCACTGATACATCGAATTAAACTTTACATTTCTGCTTTTCAATAGATTATTAATATGAACGATCAGGTTGTTAATAATGTTCTATTAAAAGTTACATAGTTATTGTAATAATTTTACTTGCGGCTATCGTTACTGTTACTACCCCTTAGTGTTCGTTAAACGAACGAAGTACATTCATCAGCAAATAATCCACTATAATTTTCAAACTGCCCGCTTATTATCCCAGCTGCAACTTTGCGGCGAAAAGAGTAAGAGAAGAGAGAAGTATCCTTGTTACGCGGATATCATAATTAAATTTCATGTGTCAGTGGAAAATTTTCAGTTCGCATTCTACCCTCACGTTCGCGTTTTAGTTAACCGCGATCGTGCGTTTGAAATTTTGTCCAGAGAGGAGAAAAGAAATAAATATGCGGCGAGGGGAACAAAAGCGACGAACGAAATAGCAAAGCACGTGAAGGGAGCATAGGGAATCGTCGATTGAGTAGAAAATTCAAGCGGTAAAAAATACAAAATCGAAAAGAGACGAACGCGACTGCGTGAAACTCATCCCCGTGAGATGGCTCGAACTATGTCACGTTCCTGTGCTATATCGCGTAATTGGACGTGAGGTGTTAATTCGCGCCGAGTGACCGATCACTGACAGAGACAGAGATCCGTTGTTTCGGAAAAAAAAAAACGCCAACGATTTCGGACCGAACTTTCTATCGAGTGATCTGTCAGCATGCTCGAACCCTTTACCCATTGAGCGACAAATTAATTCACTTTTTTTAGTTCACGTCGCTCTTGCGTTGGTTGATACATGAGAATTGTATTGTGTTATATCACTATCCCTTATAATTGATAAAATGATAAATCCAATATAACGCGTGAATGGGTAAAGGGACTAATAATATTGAAACAAAAAGGACCAGCACGTTTGGTGAAAATTCATTAAAACCGATAAGAATATGGACAGCCTGTGGACGATTTACTATGTTACCTTTCCGGCATAAATGGCCGATTCAATTTTTATCCCGGCAACGGTATCCGGTCAGTGGATACATAAATCTATTTCGTGCAACTTCCGTGATGTCGGTTGCTGATAAATTGTCTTGTTGTCACGAAGCGGATCCACAGTATGCTTCATCAAAGTCTAGTCGATAAACTATTTCAACCCCTCCAACGTACGCAATTAATGATACAACATTTCATTTCGATTCACACGAGGTTCCTGAGGGTGAATTTCTTTTTCACGATCGAGTCACCGGTAGCTTCGTGAATGCCAGATAAATTGCCGGTATATATTTCCACAATTTACTTCGTGGAAGAACGCGACACGATGGACGTACTTTGCGAGCCTGTTTCCACCCTTTCGAATAGGATTTTCAGTCGTAAAGGGAGATGCGTGTTTCATGGTCTTGGTGAATCACTCGGAGCTTTCGAATGTTTCGAAAACACGTATATGTGAATACAGAGGGAGAAATATATTTTATCAGACAATATTTTGCGGCCGACGAATATATTCAAGACCATTTTTTGTGCTATACGAAGTCAATAGAATCTTAGACATCGATCTTCCATAGCATCGTTGAACAATAAATTTTTTCATAGACATAAAATAACTCGAGAAAAGATATGGATAAAGGAACTGGAGAAAATAAAAACTCCTCGCAGAATATTTACATTTGAATATAGCTATACCTACCTCTTATATCTTATGACAACTATTGTTCAGTTGATCATTAATACTTATATTTATACCAATATACTTATATTATACCAATAATTCATTTATTCCATTACTTTCGATGTAATAATTTTAACTATTAAAATGTATCAGAACTTTCCAAGTAATCTGAGGTGGATGTTGGATGAAGTGCCCAAGAAATACTCTTGTGACAACTGTTGTTCAGTTGATCATTAATACTTATAATTGTTGTCCAATAATTCATTTATTCCATTACTTTCGATGTAATAATTTTAACTATTAAAATGTATCAGAACTTTCCAAGTAATCTGAGGTGGATGTTGGATGAAGTGCCCAACGAATACTCTTGATGTTCAACAAAGAGGTTTATTTAACAATTAACAGTCAACTATCAACAACAATTAACAATCAACGATTAACAATTAACAATCACGCTTCTCGAATGTGTTTGCTTCGCTATTTCGTTAGACCTTTCGCATTTCGCAGCTCGGAACGGAATGAATCTTTTCTTTCTTTTTTGTTGCCCTTCAGTATCCCCATTATGCTATATAAAGCCATGTTAAAACCAGTTTGGACCTATGGGATCCAACTATGGATGTAACTCCAACATAGAAATTCTTCAACGATTCCAATCAAAAACACTAAGATCCTTAATAGATGCACTTTGGTATGTTACCAACGAAACAATACATCGCGACCTTAAGATACCCACAGTTAAAGAAGAAATATCCAAATTCAGTAACAGATATAATATAAGAGTTAACAACCACCAAAACCCATTAGTTACGCAATTACTTGACTCGACGGATCAGATCCGCAGACTAAAAAGACAATACCCTTTAGATTTAAACATTAGATTCAACTAGAATCAAACATACTATAAACTCTTATAATCCAAGTTACAGTACCATACCAAAACAATTTACTTATAATTCTCAATGAGCATTGATTGTAAAAAGTCTACCAAATAAAAAAAAATATCCCCACTATCCACACGTTTGTTAAACCGCTGCCGCTGTGACATCAATAAAAATAAAAATTGTAACAAGAAAATAGGAATATTCGATCTATTGAAGAAATGTTTACCAACGAAATTATGTATCCACCTACTATGCTGTAAAACCAGAAACAACATTCAAAACATTGCGACACTCCTAAATAATTATACAGAAATACCACAGACACCACAGACAGACATCAAGAAGACTCAGAAGCATAAAATACCACGACGATGAAGAAATAGAGATCGAGCCAGCCAGAGTCCAATTCCACCGCTCCGTACTGAAAGAACACTAAGATTTTGTAGGACCAAAATCAATCTAAGGAGGGGGGTATGTAACATCAACCAAATCTCAATCCACGTCAGAGACTAGGCCGCACATCCAGGACAAGATGGCATCCAGATGTCTACACATCCTTACTGCGTACCCTCAATAGTCTTAAGGACCCATCAAGGACAAATCTTGGCATTTTCATAGTCAAGGTCCTTCAGACCAAAAACAAGCATCTTCTATTTCCAGTGTTCTTTACACTTTTGTTTACTACGGCAAGATACGGGAAAGTTAGTTTTCTCACGTTCGGTATTTTCCGTTAGCAACTTTCCCTCAAGAGCGGCTAAGACCCTTCTTAGTCCACCAACCTTCTTATGATCCAATCGAAAGCAATGTCCATCGCACTCACTTTCCTAGCCAAAATTGTCCTTAACGAATCAGCTCATCCCGTGGCCTTAGGCACACCTACCCTTAGCTTTCCTCCGCCACAACATCATCACTAAAACTTACTCATTCTCTATCTTTAGAGTAGTCAACATCTTTTTACCGAGTTTCTACCCTTAAATCAGTCGCGTACTTAACGCATCAGTGTATATATAGTTTTATATGTTATGTGTATATATAGTTATATATAGTATTATATAAAGTTGTTGGAGTGAATTGTGATTTATGTGTGTTAATTCAGTGCGTATTCCATTGTGATTACTGAATTCATAATAAAGTTTGATAAAAGGAAAGTTAATAGTTGTGTTACGGCTCAACCTTCTTATTTTATCATCTAACCCTCAAGTTTACGTGACAGTCGCGAAGCCGTCGGAAAATTCCGTCGTCGCGTGCCGCCACAAATCTAATGTAAATGGATTTGTGGATTTCTATGTACGTATGGGACATTAGTATCATCAATATCCAAGGTACAGTAATCGCTATATTTATTATTTATTATTATTTAGTCCGTGCCTTTCGGCTTTGGACGAACTTTCGGTTTTACATCTCTTACACTTATTTCTCTTCTTATATATCTACCTCCCCTCTTATCTACTCTATTGTATTGCACTCCCTTAAATTATTCTATCTCTAAAAGCTAAAAACTAATCACTAAAACTATTGCAACTTATGACTAAAGACTATTGCCACTTTTGGGCTTTTGCCTCCTTGCTGTGCCACCTTCTTGTCACTCCTCCCCGTCTTGTATTGCCCTTCTCTTCTCTATTATTGCTTTTAATTCTGTCAATCCTCCTCCAGTCTCATTTAGTGTTTTTTCCATGTCTTTTGGTCCTCCCGTTATCTCACATTCTTCTATTACATGTCTCAGGTCCTCTACTTCCCTTTCACATAATCTGCACCTTTTTTCTCCCTCCTCTTTCCAGTATTCCCTCGCCTTCGTCTCGTTTCCACACCTAAATCTGGCTATAATTTTCCTGTTCTTCTACTTCATCCTCCCTTCCAGATACTTTGGCGTCTTATCTTTGGTTATATTTCTGTAGTATCTGTTATATCTGGATTCCCTTATCCTTTTCCTCCTCTCTTCAGTTTCTCTCTTCCTTCTTTTATCTATAATTTGGTCTACTGTCAACCTTTCTTGTTTTTCTCTTGCTTCCATCTGTGTCCGTCCATTTTTCACCTCTTCTAGTTCCTTCTTTCTCTTTCTTGCTCCTTTCCCTTCTTGGCCACTTCCCCAGTTTCTCTCTCTTTCCCTTATGCACTCCTTTACCAGCTGCCAGTAATCGCTATATTTATTAGTTAAAAAAATTTGTCCACCTAGGTTCCATTTTTGTAATTATGTTTATAAAAATGTGAACATATATAAGTATGTTACAAATAAGTAAGAATACTCATACTCGAAAGTGACTGACTCCGTGCCACGGAGCGGATCATTTGAAAATAGAGCGCAGGCGTAAAAAGAAATCATGTTGCATGAAGCCACTTACTGAAATATCGAGACTTTCGTCCGCGATTCCCTTTATGTCGGAATCCAATCGAAGAGGAGACGAGCGTGGAACAAAAGAGTGCATCGAGCGCACCACGAACAAAGCACTTCGCTGTTCCGCCCTCACCATAAAATCTTATCAGTGAAAAGCTTCCACTTCTGCATCTATGCGGCACGTATCGGCAATTCGAACAAAAACCAACGCGATTCTGTTCGGCGCCCGCGATATGCAACATATCTCATCGTAAGAAACCGAGAGTAAGAGAAACTGCTTCCGGTCACCGTAAACTAAAAGATGGGCGTGATCAGAATACAACTATTTGCCTGGAAAAGTAGTCAGGGATGGAAGAAGAGGACGAAAGATGATCGATTTTTATATAATATTGAATAATCCATGAAGTTCCTCGATGATGACATGACATCCTTGGATATGGTTCATCTCTCTTTCGCGTGTTCACGGAGGCATATATATATGTCGGATTGGTGTAGGAGTGGAGGTTGCGGGCTTCAAATAAATCTTCACGAGAGTTGGACATTATCACAATACAACACTGGTGTAGTTTATTACAAAATGAGATTGATACAGTTCTGACGATTAAGCACCGCGCTTTGGCACTCGCGACTCTAGTGACAATGATCTCAGGGTCGGTGACGAATACGCGGTCGACGGG